>JABUQX010035644.1:0-40000 GCA_015478945.1 Trachelipus rathkii | reverse complement strand
ACTTGACAGAGATCTTGGTCTTTCTAAAGAGAACGCAAAACTTCTTGCATCCCGTCTTAATGAGAACAACCTCCTCTCTCAAGTAACACTACGCATCTCACTTTTGGAGCTTCAGAAATAGCAGAACTGAGACCTCGAACATAATCCTTGCGTGATTTCTTGCACGTATTTGGGTGTTTGGCAATGATGTAAAAGGTTTAATTGAGGCACTTGGCGTTCCTTACCAAACAAGTGAATGGAGGCTCTTCATTGATGCTTCTAAGCAGAAGCTTGTGAAGGCAGTACTCTTAATATTGGCAAATAAAATGCATCCTACCTATTGGGCCCATCAGTTCAGTTAACAGGGAAAGCTACAAAAAATATGGAAGTATTGATTAATACAATATCAAGTACTCAAACCACAACTGGTTAATATGTGGTGATCTCAATTTGTAAAGATATATTTATAATTTCTTCTTGTCATTATAAATCTTCATTTTTAAAAAAATTACCTATGAAAAAAAATATAAGTTCTTAGAAACCATGTACATCAATATGCAAGCATAAAGACAGTTTTCAATTTTAATTTACTACATTTAATGTATTTAAGAATTAATCCTTTCTTTCAGGTTCTCTTCTTCTGGGACTGCAAATGGAGGCTTCACCAAAATATCTCTTGCTTCATGCGTGTCTACTCGATAGCCGTGCTGTAGTTCTTCACTATAAGCAAAAAAATGGCCAGCTCGAGAGACATTCCAAATTGGCTGCCACAACGTGGTAGCTGAACCTCTAGTCCCTCCAAAAAATGTTTTACTGCCTCCTCTTCATATAAAGCTTGGCCTGATGAAGAACTTTGTCAAAGCACTGAATAAAGAAGGCCAAGCTTTTAAGTATCTACTGCAAAAATTCCCACACATCAGTGATGCAAAGCTCCATGCAGGCATATTTGACGGTCCCCAAATTAGAACTCTGTTAAAGGACAAGCATTTTTACACTAATATGGAAGCCAGTGAACAAGATGCATGGCGATCGTTTAGTAAAGTAATTGACGGCTTTCTGGGAAATAAAAGAAGTTCAGAATATATCTCACATGTAAATGAGCTTATGAAAAGCTTCGAAAAAATGGGAGCTCGCATGTCGATAAAAAATGCATTTTCTCCATTCACATCTTGACTATTTTCCCGCAAACTGTGGTGATTACAGCGAGGAACAAGGTGAAAGATTTCACCAAGACAAAGACGATGGAAACAAGATATCAAGGACGCTGTTACATCAACATGTTAGCTGACTATTGCTGGTGTCATAAACGAGACAAACCTACATCGCTTCACAAACGGAAATCATCAAGGACTTCGTTTCTTGGAAAATAGTTTCTTGCACGTCTTGGGTAGGCTCATAAGTAGTCTGTAAGTTTAAAATTAATTAAAGGAAAGTCGAATTTAGTCGGTATTTATTTTTTTCCTAGTTTACAAATAATTGTAATTTTATTTAAATAACTTGATATAAATAACGAATTTTTCTTAAAATTACCCAATTTCTAAAAGAAGTAGTGCGCTCTATCTGAAAAACCAGACCTGATTTGAGCAAAATGAATGTCATATTTCAATTTAGGAGGACAATTTTGTTAGGAAATCACTTCAGAAAAACCCCAGGAACAGAAATTTTTTTTTCAAATGCAGGCCTGTGTTATTATTATTATATTATTATTATTCATATTAAAATAACTAAATTATTATATTATTATTATTATATTATTAATATTATTTAATAATAATAATAATAATAATAATAAAATAATAATAATAATATAATAATAATAATAATAATAATAAATCAGGGATGGCAATTTGGTGATTTTTTGATTTTTTAAAAAAATCAATTGTGATTTTTTGATTTTTTTATATTTTTGATTTTTTGGATTTCGTAATGTCACGCAAAATGCGTTGCAAGGTACAAATTATATATCGCGTGACGTTACGAATTCTGAAAAAATAGAAAAAGTAAAAAATTCAAAAAAAATTCACATTGATTTTTTTTAAATAAAAAAATTCAAAAAAATCACCAAAATTGCCATCCCTGATAATAATTAATAATATTAATAATAATAATATAAATATTATTTATTTTATTATTTTTCCTTCTATTGTTATGAAATGCGAATTATATTTTACATGTAACATTGTAATTTACTTATCAACAAGTTTATGTGTGCATACATAGGCCTACTCGTAATATTAAGTGCCTATTTGTAAAAGTGTAACTATTATTATTATTAAAAATTAGTAAAATTTTGTCATAATCTTTTTTTTTCAATGATTATTTAGCATATAAACAATGGAAAATAAAAATTCCTAATTTTTTGGAAAAAATTCACGTTTGGAAAATGTCAAAAAATATAATGAAACTTATGTTTTTCTATTCAATTTAATTCTAACATTATTAAATCGTTATATTAACATTTAAAAAAACTATCTCTTAAAAATTAGTTATGGCTATATAGTGGAGAATAATGAACGGATCGAACCACTTACTCTTTGAATATTTGACCAGTTTTACCCTTAATTAAATGATTTTTTGAAAATTGGAATTTTTCTTAAGTCAAATGTCGAAATACTTGATTTGTCCCGGTATTTTTGAAAATGTGTGCGACAATTTTACTATGTTTTGGAAACTCCAAAAATGTGAAAAAAAACTATTAAATATTATATGTAACTTAAAATTTCGATTTTTCATGATTCATTAAAAAAAAAAAAACCTGCTGATTTTTGACCGGTTTTCCCCCATTTTACGAGTATATATATATATATATATATATATATATATATATATATATATATATATATATATATAATATATATATATATATTATATATATATATATATTATATATATATATATATATATATATTATTATATAATATAATATATAATAAATAATATTATAAATGTATATATGTTTCTTCAATCTTTGCATTTAATATATATATATATATATATATATAATTTATATATATATATGACTTAGCTAGGGTCTAAAGGACTTACCAATGAAAAAAGTATAGATTTTCTTTCACTTAAACTTTATTTTTACATTATTTTCGTCTTATTTTATTTCACGGGAATTAATTGAAAGATATTTTTGTATCAGATTTTATTTAGTGATTTATCTTATAATTATTTAAATTATTTACAGAGAGTTTATAATATGCGGCGTGCGCAAACGAATATTTGTTTCTAACTCAAACCATATTCCTGCTCTTTTTAGATGGGTAATTTTTTGATGAGGCAATTTGCCCAACTGTTTAGCAACTTTCATTATGGCGTTTCTCGCCTTAAATTCATAATTCTTACGAAGTATACACATCAAATATACAAAATTATTTTATAAACAAGAAATTATTAATGAACCCAATTTGTTGCACGTGGTGACTTTTGGGGGGTGAATTTCCAAGTTTACTTGGAGATTCACACCTGAAAAAATAGCCAATTCTAAAGTACTTATATAGATGAATAGAGAAGATTTAAGTGAAAATTCAAGTGTAGAGGAAACAATCTAACAAAATACTATTACCTAAAAAGTTAACAGTGTACATGGCAGAATCACCGTAGAAGCTGTGTATTTAAAGAGTAATATCTGGCATTAGAATATATAACTTTAGCACCAATAATTAAAATTTTTATAAATCATCTAATTCTTCACAATCATTATTTAACATAAAATTATGGCTTTACATTTATTAAGTTTTTACATTGCACTATTCTTATGTACGTACATTATTTCCAGATAACTTTACTATGGGATAGAGGCCATGATATATGTGTTCCAGTTTGTTTCTGCCATATGTTGTTTTTTAACATACAAATTTTGCATCTCGTGCAGACTATTTGCACATACATTTTGGGGTTCTTGGCAGTAAATTCTGGAGACAGAGGGATCCTAAGAAAATCTTTAGTTTTTCAGTGTTAAGATTTTCTGCTCCTAGGAAGGAGGACTCCAGCTGATCTATTTAAGGCTCCAGGGAGAGTTGGATTTTGGCCCATCATTAAGATGGCAGGGGTGATTCCTTCTGAGTTCAATGGGGCAGTACGCAGACACAATAGCACAATGGGGAGAAGATCTAGCCAATAATACTTCACGCCTTCCAACTCATCCGACAGCATGGCGCGCCATGGTTGCCACAATGTGCTATGAGAGTTTTCAATGAGGCCATTGCTCTGTGGTATAGGCCAGAGGTTAAAGTTATGCTGAATCCTAACTTTCTCACACACACTCTTGAATAAGTCTGACGTAAACTGCGTTCCTCTAATCAGAAACGTAAGTTTCCACCACTCCAGCTATGGGTAGAAAATTCTCTAAAAATTAACTCCACTATGGTAGAGGTTTCTATGTTTTTCAGAGGGAAAGCAAAGAGGTAACGGGAGAACCTATCAATCAATGTTAAAAGGTACTTACAGCTTTTGCATTGAGGCATTTCAAGAATGTCAATATGGACAACTTGAAATTTGGCTGATACTGGCATATAAGATTCATATGGAAGGCTTATTCTGCGAAAAGACTTAGACCTCTGACATGCATCACAATTTTGTACAAATTGCTTTACATACTTAGGCATATTTTTCCATACAAAACGTTTTCTAAGCGTTGCCAGAGTTTACTTAACACCAAAATGCCCTAAAGAGTAGGAATAAGAAATAACCAGAAGAATAAAAGATTCGGGAACAAAGACATGTGATGAAAGTGGAATAGATTCATCAACGACTAGGGAGAACAAGTCATTCTGATAATAATAATAGTCTCTTTGCAAGCGTAAGACCCGTATTTTCTTGGTTATTTAAATATTTCAGATGTTGTACATCAGTTTCTTGTGCTGCTTGCAGCTCTTTGTAGTCAATCTTACACTGAAAAAGCTTAAATACTTCATTGGCAGAAATATTGAAGATTGATGCAAGTGCATAACCGTCATCTTCTGTTGAAGAATTCTGCTGGGGTAGAAAATCTGGTGACACCAAGACTTCATCACAGGATACTTCTGGAATGACTTCTGTTTCAGGTGTCTGATCTCCAATTTGAAGAGAAGAGCTTGTTGCTGAACCTAATTCTACTTTTTCTGCAGAAGTGGAAGTAGTGGGCAAATTCGATGGCCATTCAGTGGTTCTCTGAGCTGGATTTCTACTCAGGAAATCTGCAAGAATATTTTCTTCTGATTTAATATGATGTATAATCAAATCATACTCAGACAAGAAAGTTAGGTATCGCTGCTCCCTTGCTAGCAAGTGATTAGCATCAGTCTCCTTTTTAAGCGACTGTGTGACTGAAAGATTGTCACAAAACACATCTACCTTTCTTGCTTCTACTATGTGGGTAAACTTTTTAATTGTTTTAACCAAGGCAAGGAGTTCCTTACGTATATACTGTAACCAATTTCAGTAGGATTCAACTGATAAACTGTAAAATCCCAGCGGAACTGTTTTTTCACTTTCTGTAGAAACTGCTACACCAGCCAAGGCTGTCTGACTAGCATCAGTGAAAACAGACATTTGAGCACTATAGAAGAAACAAAGGTAATAGCATTTTTGAGAGCTAATTTGGCCATATTAAAGGCTTCTTCAGCCTCAGGATTCCATTTTATTCTGCATTGGAAGTATGGCGAACCTTTGAGAAAAGAAAGAGGAGAAATAATTTCAGAAATACCAGGAAGAGAAGAGAGAAAATAGTTTAGACTGCCTATGAAAGAACGTAAATCGTTGATAGTCTTGGGTTTTGGGATATTCATAATAGGAGTGGTTTTATCCTCATTAGGGAGCATGGAGCCTTTGGACACATCAAAACCTACATATGTAACCTGAGATTGTCCAATTTGGCACTTACCAGCACTAAGTCTCAAGTTAAAAGATTTTAACCTGTCTAGTACCATTTCTAAAATCTTCATGTGTTCATCATGAGTAGGTGTGGCGATGAGGATATCATCAATTTATATAAAAGCATTAGGGATTTTAGAAATAATTAAAGATATGTATTTTGTAAAACTAGTACGACTGGAATGGAAGCATTCTACAATACTATTATATGAGAAACTGCCAAAAGGAGTATTGATAGTTAAGAACTTTCGACAATCAGGGTGGACTTTAAGGTTATAAAATGACTTTTTTAAGTCAAAAACAGAAAATACTTTACACCCATGAAGTAAGTTTGTAAAGTCATTTAAATTAGGGAGACTGAAGTTGTCTAGAACAGCTCGTTTGTTCAGTAATCTCAAATCAGCTACTTTTCAGACTCCACCACTAGGTTTAGAAAGTACCAAAATCAGAAATTCCTAAGGTGAGTGCAAGGGAGAAAGTAACCTTGCATTTACTAACCTGCCTCTCTCTTCTTTTGCCTTATCATATAAACTAGTAGGGATTCTGCGACTTTTAATGTTTATTGGAGAACCCATAACTTTAAATTTATATGGAATTAATTCATTTAAGGAATTTTGTTCAGCCGGGGAAAGGGGAAATTTTGTAAAGCCTATTTCACTTGTATTATGAAATTCATTTTTATTATTAATTCACTTTATTCATACTTATTTCATTTCTATATTTTGTTTAGAGGCATTGTGCTGATAGCTACCCCCAGGGGATACTATTATATAATTATTATCTTCTCACATTAAACATTATCTGAATTTATTATAAATCATCAAACATTTTATATTCACTAATAGAGAAGTATAAAGGAAGGCGGGAAGGGAGTTTAGGAGAAAGAGTTAAATTTATATAATTAAAATCGTTTGTTATGGGCTGTGCTTCAGAGTCATTCCCTTGAATGACTTCACAAGATAAACCAGTTGTGGCATCATTATAATATTGAGTTAAAATCTAGATTTAAATTTATAGTTAGTAAAACAAATGTTATCCCTAAATATGTCGAAATACATCAGCGAATAAAAATATATGTTCATAGTCCCACTTTAGGCAGAAATTTAGTTTTTGTTATACAATCATAAATGTTAATCTGACTTCCATTAAGCAACTGTAAGAAAGCTAATAGGATCTTTCCTTTGCTCGAAGAAGACTTTAAAATGGAAAATGAACTCCCTGTATTTAACAGAAATAATTGCTTTGAATTAGCGTCATATAAACGAAGGAGACAATTAATTGCAAAAAAAATTTATTCGTTTCTAATTTAAAACTTTGGGAAGCACCAACCCATTGCAAGAATCTGCATTTTCAACCCGCATCGCAGTAATTTGGCTTGGAACTAAAGGTTCCAGCCCAATAACTGACTTTTCGTACCTTGATAATGCATATCCTTAACCTTAACACTATTATCAGAGGAAATCAAATTTTCGCTATACCAAGATTCATTTTCACTCAACTGAGAAGCTCCCTCGCATAAAACAGATGGGTTTTATGCCAATAGTTGCATTTTCACTTGAATGAAAATGAACAATTTTCATTATTTTATTTAGCATGCAAAATTGTATCAACATTTTACATACAATAAAAATTATTTGAGTTTGGTTGGGGGTAGCTTTCCTCCCTAATACGTTCTACATTTTTAAAACTAGTTTTGTACTTACAAATTTTCTGAGTTACAAGGGTTAAAATGCACTTTCTTTGTACAAAGGCGTAACTCCACCCCTATACTTAGTTTCCCTGCGAAGGTAGGGAAGTAGGTCCAGCATTGTTTTGTGATGGCGCTTGCCACCAAATGAGCCATTTTGCAAGTGCCTCCTTGCCACCTGGTACCCATTTCACAGAATGTGAAATGGTAGTAGCAAAGGGGTCCATCCTTTCTAAATCCCGAAGGTGATCGATGATGGGCAGAATGACCTCTGTCCCAGCCAGGAGAGCGACCTCTGTTCCAACCATTATCACTACGAGACATCTGTAGATCCAATTGGTTCACTTGATAGGTTAGGGTTTCAAACTTCTGGAACAGTTCACTAATTTGACTAGAAATTCGAGCCAAATCTTGGTGTGAAATGCGGTCTTCTTGTATCGGTTGGGGATCACTGGCCCTGGTAGGGACGAATGGAGTCACAGCATTGACCGAATAATCTGGATAGGGTTTTGACTTATGACGTTGTGATTCCATGAACACGTCAGCTGCTTCGGCCAATTTATGAATATCTGCATCCCCTTTCAATACCGTTAATAACGGTACCAGATCCTCAGGTAGAACATGAAGAAACATCTGCTTCATGAGGTTTTCATTTTGATGTAGAAGCCATTGATAACTGCGGACTCCTAACGATGCTTTAATTCTGTTAAGGTATGCTGTGGGCTTTTCACCAGGTTTAAGCTCCTGCTGAAATAACGTTTCAGCTTTCTCTTTATCAGACGGAGCATATGTTTCATTTACAAGGCGAACCAATTCTTCATATGTTTGGTCGTTGATAGGGGAGCTTATTCTTGAAGTTATAGTTGAAGGTAAGAGAGGACCGAGAAGTTGGACTTTTTAATATTATCAGTCACAAAATATAGGCTAAATAGAAATTCCACTCTGTCTAACCATTTGCCCACATTCATACTTTCAAAACGAGGAATGTCCTGCACAGAGAGTACTTTCCTTGTTCTTCGATGTGGTTCGGGTGATGGGGTGCGAGAACGATCACTCTCAACTGAAAAACTATGATTAGAGCTGTGACCGTCGTTCCTATTTAGATTTTTATTTTGTCCATCATTATCATTTATTTCATTTGGTTCATCTACATGATGTATGGAAATTCCAGACAGTGGATTACTTAAATTTTGAGCACCAGACCTGCTTCTAGTCGGTCATCATTGTAAATCACAAAAAAAATATTTTTTTTTCCTCCAGACTTAATTGTACATTCACTTAAGAAATTTTATTTCACTGTTTTATTAATTATTTTGTAGTAAAAGCACTTGACTCACTTCAACTACACAATTTACCAAAGTAGGCTATTTTGTAAAATTGTTTAAAAAGAAAATTTTTTTTTTTTTTTTTTTTTTTTTTTTTTTTTTTTTTTTTATTTTTTTTTTTTTTTTTTTTTACATTTTCCGCACTAAAATTGTTGCCATAATAAAGTTGTAGCTTATATAGGCCATAAGTCAGGACAGATAGTTCAATAGGCTAGAGCTCTAAACTAGGACTAGGCCTGGTTTTAATTTAAAACTTTTTCTTTATTTTTATGTTTTTCACTCTTATATTTTTAGAAGATTTTTTTCTACTTGCTTTATTGTTATTAATGAATGCACTAAAAACTATAGTCTTTTACTTCTATTTTTGAATGCATATATGTGAGTGCGTAGCCTAGGCCTATAACAGCCTATTTTTCCAAAGTTATTAATTTCACTGAAATTTTAATTTTTTAATTTTATTTCTATATATAGTAATTTCAAAATTCATAATTTGTTTTATTTCTTTATTGGTAATTCGTATGTCACTCTAAAGGAATGTCACCAATTGTGGAAGGACTTTGTCTAGGGTCTAGGCCTTACCAACGAAAAAAGTATTGATTTTCTTTCACTTAAACTTTATTTTTATTTTATTTTCTTCTTATTTTATTTCACGGGCATTAATTGAAAGATATTTTCGTATCAGATATTATTTAGTGATTTATTTTATAATTATTTAAATTATTTACAGAGAGTTTATAATGTTCGGCGAGCGCAAACAAATATTTGTTTCTAACTCAAAAACATATTCCCGCTTTTTTTACATAGGTAATTTTTTGATGGGCAATTTGCCAACCGTTACCAACTTTACAATTATGGCATTTATCGCCATAAATTCGTAATTCTTACGAAGTATTCACATCAAATATACAAAATTATTTTATACACAAGAAATTATTAATGAACCTAGTTTGTTGCATATATATATATATATATATTAAAAATAAAAATATATAAATATATATATATATATATATATATATATATATATATATATATATATATATATATATATTATATATTATATATATATGCAACAAACTAGTTTCATTAATAAATAATGGAATAAAATAATTTTGTAATATTCCTAAATACTTCGTAAGAATTACGAATTTATGGCGATAAATTGCCATAATTGTAAAGTTGGTAACGGTTGGCAAATTGCCCATCAAAAAATTACCTATGTAAAAAAAGCGGGAATATGTTTTTGAGTTAGAAAGAAATATTTTCATGAGTTGACCGATCATCGTCAACTTTCTGTAAATAATTTAAATAATTATAAAATAAATCACTAAATAATATCTGATACGAAAATATCGGTCAGCTTATGGCCCGTGAAATAAAAGAAGAAGAAATAAAATAAAATAAGTTTAAGCTTGAAAGAAAAATCAATTACTTTTTTCGTTGGTAAGGCCTAGACCCTAGACAAAGTCCTTCCACATTGGTGACATCCCTTTAGTGACATACGAATTACCAATAAAGAAATAAAACAAATTATCAATTTCCAATAACTATATATAGAAATAAAATTAATAAAGTAAAATTCAGTGAAATTAATAATTTGGAAAAATAAAAACATAAGGCCTAGGCTACGCACTCACATATATGCATTCAAAAATAGAAATAAAAGACTATAGTTTTTAGTGCATTCATTAAAAAGATTAATGCAAGCTTTTTTAAAAATCCTTCTGAAAGTTTCAAAAGATCAATATCTAAAATTAAAAGAAAAATTTCCCAAAATTAAAACCAGCCTAGTCCTAGTTTAGAGCTCTAGCCCATTCAACAATCTCTTCTGACTTATACTATACAAACTGCAACTTTATTATGGCAACAATCCTTTTATAAAAAATTTTTTTTTAAAATTGGTGTTTTAATTTTCTTTTCTAACAGATTACTACAGATTAATGTTGGTAAATTGGTAGTTGAATGAGTCAAGTTGCTTTTACTACAAAATAATTATAAAACAGTGAAATAAAAATTTTTAAGTGAATGTACAATTAAGTCTGGAGGAAAAAAAAAATATTTTTTTTTGTGATTTACAATGATGACCGACTAGAAGCAGGTCTGGTGCTCAAAATTTAAGTAATCCACTGTCTGGAATTTCCATACATCATGTAGATGAACCAAATGAAATAAATGATAATGATGGACAAAATAAATATCTAAATAAGAACGACAGTCACAGCTCTAATCATAGTTTTTCAGTTGAGAGTGATCGTTCTCGCAACCCATCACCCGAACCACATCGAAGAACAAGGAAAGTACTCTCTGTGCAGGACATTCCTCGTTTTGAAAGTATGAATGTGGGCAAATGGTTAGACAGAGTGGAATTTCTATTTAGCCTATATTTTGTGACTGATAATATTAAAAAGTCCAACTTCTCGGTCCTCTCTTACCTTCAACTATAACTTCAAGAATAAGCTCCCCTATCAACGACCAAACATATGAAGAATTGGTTCGCCTTGTAAATGAAACATATGCTCCGTCTGATAAAGAGAAAGCTGAAACGTTATTTCAGCAGGAGCTTAAACCTGGTGAAAAGCCCACAGCATACCTTAACAGAATTAAAGCATCATTAGGAGTCCGCAGTTATCAATGGCTTCTACATCAAAATGAAAACCTCATGAAGCAGATGTTTCTTCATGTTCTACCTGAGGATCTGGTACTGTTATTAACGGTATTGAAAGAGGATGCAGATATTCATAAATTGGCCAAAGCAGCTGACGTGTTCATGGAATCACAATGTCATAAGTCAAAACCCTATCCAGATTATTCGGTCAATGCTGTGACTCCATTTGTTCCTACCAGGGCCAGTGATCCCCAACCAATACAAGAAGACCGCATTTCACACCAAGATTTGGCTCGAATTTCTAGTCAAATTAGTGAACTGTTCCAGAAGTTTGAAACCCTAACCTATCAAGTGAACCAATTGGATCTACAGATGTCTCGTAGTGATAATGGTTGGAACAGAGGTCGCTCTCCTGGCTGGGACAGAGGTCATTCTGCCCATCATCGATCACCTTCGGGATTTAGAAAGGATGGACCCCTTTGCTACTACCATTTCACATTCTGTGAAATGGGTACCAGGTGCCAAGGAGGCACTTGCAAAATGGCTCATTTGGTGGCAAGCGCCATCACAAAACAATGCTGGACCTACTTCCCTACCTTCGCAGGGAAACTAAGTATAGGGGTGGAGTTACGCCTTTGTACAAAGAAAGTGCATTTTAACCCTGTGGTAACTCAGAAAATTTGTAAGTACAAAACTAGTTTTAACAATGTAGAACGTATTAGGGAGGAAAGCTACCCCCAACCAAACTCAAATAATTTTTACAATGGTATAGGTAAAAATGTTGATACAATTTTGCATGCTAATAAAAATAATATCCAGGTTCATGTTCATTCAAGTGAAAATGCAACTAATGGTGTAAAACCAGCAGTTTTTTGCGAGAGAGCTTCTCAGTTGAGTGAAAATGAATCTTGGTATAGCGAAAATTTGATTTCCTCTGATAATAGTGTTAAGGTTAAGGATATGCATTATCAAGGTAGCGAAAAGTCAGTTATTGGGCTGGAACCTTTAGTTCCAAGCCAAAATATTGCGATGCAGGTTGAAAATGCAGATTCTTGCAATGGGTCAGTGCTTCCCAAAGTTTTGATTAGAAACGAATAAATTTTTTTTGCAATTAATTGTCTCCTTCGTTTATATGACGCTAATTCAAAGCAATTAATTTCTGTTAGTAAGGGGAGTTCATTTTCATTTTAAAGTCTTGCAGGCAAAGGAAAGATCCTATTAGCTTTCTTACAGTTGCTAATGGAAGTCAGATTAACATTTATGATTGTATAACTAAAAAACTAAATTTCCTGCTAAAGTGGGACTATGAACATATATTTTTATTCGCTGATGTAATTGACAATATTTTAGGGATAAATTTGTTTACTAACTATAAATTTAATCTAGATTTTAACTCAAATATTATAATTTGATGCCACAAACTGGTTTATCTTTGTGAAGTCATTCAAGGGGAATGACTCGAAGGCACAGCCCATAGCAAACGATTTTAATTATATAAATTTAACTCTTTCTCCTAAACTTCCTTCCGCGCCTTCCCTTTATACTTCTCTATTAGGTGAATATAAAATGTTTGATGATTTATATAAAATTTCAGATAATGTTAATGTGAGAGATAATAATTATAATAATAGTATCCCTGGGGGTAGCTATCAGGACAATGCCTCCTACAAGTGTAATAATAGAAATGAAATAAGTATGAATAAAAGTGAATTTAATAATAAAAATGAATTTCATAATACAAGTGAAATAGGCTTTACAAAATTTCCCCTTTCCCCGGCTGAACAAAATTCCTTAAATGAATTAATTCCATATAAATTTAAAGTTATGGGTTCTCCAATAAACATTAAAAGTCGCAGAATCCCTACTAGTTTATATGATAAGGCAAAAGAAGAGATAGGCAGGTTAGTAAATGCAAGGTTACTTTCTCCCTTGCACTCACCTTAGGAATTTCTGATTTTGGTACTTTCTAAACCTAGTGGTGGAGTCTGAAAAGTAGCTGATTTGAGATTACTGAACAAACGAGCTGTTCTAGACAACTTCAGTCTCCCTAATTTAAATGACTTTACAAACTTACTTCATGGGTGTAAAGTATTTTCTGTTTTTGACTTAAAAAAGTCATTTTATAACCTTAAAGTCCACCCTGATTGTCGAAAGTTCTTAACTATCAATACTCTTTTGGCAGTTTCTCATATAATAGTATTGTAGAATGCTTCCATTCCAGCGTACTAGTTTTACAAAATACATATCTTTAATTATTTCTAAAATCATGTCAATGTGCTTTTATATTAAATTGTTATATCCTCATCGCCACACCTACTCATGATGAACACATGAAGATTTTAGAAAATGGTACTAGACAGGTTAAAATCTTTTAACTTGAGACTTAGTGTGTAAGTGCCAAATTGGAAGACAATCTCGGTTACATATGTAGGTTCTTGATGTGTCCAAAGGCTCATTGCTCCCTAATGAGGATAAAACAACTGCTATTATGGAATATCCCAAAACCCAAGACTATCAACGATTTACGTTCTTTCATAGGCAGTTTAAACTATTTTCGCTCTTCTCTTCCTGGTATTTCTGAAATTATTTCTCCTCTTTCTTTTCTCAAAGGTTCGCCATACTCTCAACGCAGAATAAAATGGAATCCTGAGGCTGAAGAAGCTTTAATATGGCCAAATTAGCTCTCAAAAATGCTATCTATACCTTTGGGTTTTCCTTTTAATAATGCTCAAATGTCTGTTTTCACTGATGCTAGTCAGACAGCCTTGGCCGGTGTAATAAGGTTCTACAGAAAGTGAAAAAAAAAACAGTTCCTGGGATTTACAGTTATCAGTTGAATCCTACTGAAATTGGTTACAGTATATACGTAAGAACTCCTTGCCTTTGGTTAAAAACATATTAAAAAGTTTTACCCACATAGTAGAAAGCAAGGGAAAGGTAGATGTGTTTTGGTGACAATCTTTCAGTCCACACAGTCGCTTTTAAAAAAGGAGGACTGATGCTAATCACTTGCTAGCAAGGAGCAGCGATACCTAAACTTCTTGGTCGAGATATGATTTGATTTATACATCATATTAATCAGAAGGAAAATATCTTGCAATTTTCCTGAGTAGAAATCCAGCTCAGAGAACCACTGAATTGCCATCAAATTTGCCCACTCCTTCCACTTCTCTGGAAAAAGTAGAAATAGGTGCAGCAACAAGCTTTTCTCTTCAAATTGGAGATCAGACACCTGAAACAGAAGTCATTCCAGAAGTATCTGGTTTCACCAGATTTTCTACCAGATTTTCTACCCCAGCAGAATTCTTCAACAGAAGATGACGGTTATGCACTTGCATCAATCTTCAATATTTCTGCCAATGAAGTATTTAAGCTTTTTCAGTGTAAGATTGACTACAAAGAGCTGCAAGCAGCACAAGAAACTGATGTACAACATCTGAAATATTTAAATAACCAAGAAAATACGGGTCTTACGCTTGCAAAGAGACTATTATTATTATCAGAATGACTTGTTCTCCCTAGTCGTTGATGAATCTATTCCACTTTCATCACATGTCTTTGTTCCCGAATCTTTTATTCTTCTGGTTATTTCTTATTCCCACTCTTTAGGGCATTTTGGTGTTAAGTAAACTCTGGCAACGCTTAGAAAACGTTTTGTATGGAAAAATATGCCTAAGTATGTAAAGCAATTTGTACAAAATTGTGATGCATGTCAGAGGTCTAAGTCTTTTCGCAGAATAAGCCTTCCATATGAATCTTATATGCCAGTATCAGCCAAATTTCAAGTTGTCCATATTGACATTCTTGAAATGCCTCAATGCAAAAGCTGTAAGTACCTTTTAACATTGATTGATAGGTTCTCCCGTTACCTCTTTGCTTTCCCTCTGAAAAACATAGAAACCTCTACCATAGTGGAGTTAATTTTTAGAGAATTTCTACCCATAGCTGGAGTGGTGGGAACTTACGTTTCTGATAGAGGAACGCAGTTTACGTCAGACTATTCAAGAGTGTGTGTGAAAGTTAGGATCTCAGGCATAACTTTACCTCTGGCCTATACCCCCACAGAGACAATGCCTTATTCGAAAACTCTCATAGAACCATGTTGAGATCTTTGCGAGCCATGCTGTCGAATGAGTTGGAAGATGTGAAGTATTACTGGCTAGATCTTCTCCCCATTGTGCTATTGTGGCTGCATACTGCCCTATTGAACTCAGAAGGAATCACCCCTGCCATCTTAATGATGGGCCAAAATCCAACTCTCCCTGGAGCCTTAATAGATCAGCTGGAGTCCTCCTTCCCTATGTCCATGAAAACTTACACTGAAAAACTAAAGATTTTCTTAGGACTCCCTCTGTCTCCAGAATTTACTGCCAAGAACCCCAACATATATGTGCCAAATAGTCTTTGCAAGATGCAAAATTTGTATTGGTTAAAAAACAGCATATGGCAGAAACAAACTGGAACACATATATCATGGCCTCTATCCCATAGTTAAAGTATTATCGTGATGAATTATAGATGATCGATATAAACACTTCAGAGACTAATAACTCTCAAGTGGGCATATAGTAAAAAAGAGCTATAATTAAAAATATTGTGTAAAGCTGCGAGTGATTTATTGATGAGATACAAGTTGCACTCTCTGAAAAATATCTCGAGAATGTACTATTTATAATATATAATTCGTCACTGATTGACAATAAAGATTTCTAACTATATATATGAATGAACGCACGCCTAAATTATCTCTTTTGTGGATACAAGTGAGTGAAGAGTAGAACATCCCAGTGTAAAATGCTTGATTACTATTTTGGGTATGTGAGTAGTCTATTTTATTAGGATTTATGTTTACCTCTACTATACATGAAATTTTTCACTATAATACTTACACACTCTATTCATCACTAAATTATAGATTAACTTTAGTGTGAGAATTGGTCTACTATATTTATATATACAATGATGAATCTCCAAGTAATAAGTATCGACAAATACCACACCTCTCCCACGCCAAACTAGTCCACCTAAGTTTCCAGCTACCACTATGGGAATTTTCTATTAAATAATTTCTTAGTTTCATACAATTTATTTTTTTATAATTATATGGTATCTCTATATAATGTGAGTGCGGAATAATTACTCTTTGACTTCAAGCGTACTTATGTGAATTATATAAATAGTCGCGAAGAGAGAGAGGTAAGACGGCTTGACAAGGAAATTTTCAAAGTCTATGTTTTATAATCTATGTCTTAAATTTTACCCATCAAAAATAATATCCAGATGTTAGAATAAAAAGAGCACAACGAAACCTGGGAATTAATTGTTTATATTAGAAATACAATAATAATCTCCGTAAAAATGCGTGCGACATGCAAACGAGCATAATATAAACTGATAAATATATCCTTCGTGATATATATTCATATATTTCTTATTAATTAATATATTTATACCAGATAAAAATCACTATAATAAAATCTGCTACAAAAATATCTTTCAATTTAATTCCCGTGAAATAAAAATAAGACGAAATAATGTAAAAATAAATTTACTCGCACAAAATGACAAAATACTTTTCAATTGTATGGATAAGTTATTAGACCTTAGACTTAAGGTCATTATATATATATATATATAATATAATTATATTATATATATATTAATAATAATTAATATTAATATATAATTATATATATTTATATAATATTAATATATATAATATATTATATATTATATATATAATATATATATATATATAATAATATAAATATATTATATTAAATATATATATATTAATTATGATATGTGGCTATACAATAAGTATTAGTCATTTTTTTCGCATTAATACTCATACGTGATAACGTATATATATTTAGTCGTGAGGTATAATGACTAGTATATAGGTAAATGGGTTATATATATTATATATTAATATAATATAATATTATATCATATATTATAATATAATAATATAATATATTATATATATATTATATACTTATATATTAAATATATTATATATAATATTAATATTATATCGTAAAAAATAGGGTGAGAAAAATACCTTAGTATTAAAAGAGTATTAGCATATTTGAGAGTTTTTTTAAATTTTTATTAAATGAATCATGATAAAAATCACACTAAACGTTGTGGGTTTACATTAATATATTTAATATAGTTTATTTTTATCTCACATTTGGTAGATTATCCTTAATAGTATGATAATATAGTAGATAAAAATATTTAAAAATGTGTAAAATAATATATTTTTATAATAATTATTATGTCAAGTGCAAAATTTCCAATTCGAAAAAATTTGAACTGCAGGGAAAAAACCGGTCAATTTATTTTATTCGGGTTGAGAAGAAAAACGGTCAATTATAAATTTAATTATTATTTAGTTCTGTTGAGCAAGAGGAACTAATTTCTAATATATTATATTAAAATTGTAATAAAAGTTGAGTTGATTGAATTAGTAGAATTTAAATTTGATCATAATAATACATAAAGTTTAATTATATATTTATTGTACATTATTTTTCACAACTAGTGAGAATTATTTATATTCACTCAAGAGTTAATTACGGATCACATTTAATAGATTTTTATTAATTGTTACTCATGCACTGAAAATAAAGATCATTGAGGAAAAAAAAAGCACAGTATGGAACCAATATCAATATATATGCAACTAACTCCACTCTTACCACAATAATACTAATACACATCACATTAACCACTCCTATCTAACTTAATGAAAAAGTATAAGTGGCACTTTATATTTACGAGCAAAGTGGTAGGTACACATCTCATCGCTATGCCAAACACGATATATATGCATAATTGAGAACAAAATATAATAGGAAAATATTTAGCGCTGCAAGATAATTATAATGTAACTCATATCAATCTAGTGTGACCACATACCCACAGCTAGTGGTGTATGCTTTCAATTTAATAAATCAATAAAAAATAATATTAAAAATAATAATATTTATTATTATTATTCTCCTATATGCACTCTAATTATTTGATTATTATCAGGCTAATGGCAATATATATCTTGGCGTCGAATTTTGTAGATATTTTTTATTACAACAAAATTATCAAGTGAGTATTCTGTCTGATTATTTTTACTTTCTCTTCTATTTGCTATTTACAGATTCTGTTAAACGTCACCTTACAGGCTATATAATTTGTATAACTTGCAAATTATATTCGCCGTGACATTACGAATTCCAAAAAAATCAAAAATAATCAAAAACTTAAAAAAAAAAATCACAAATATTTGACTATATTATTAGAAACACCAACCATCAACAAGATAAAGAATATCACACTATATTAAATTGGACATCCCCATGTTAGTTTTTATTTCTATTATTATGTGTATTAGTATTATTGATTTATTTTAGTTTCTTTAAATGTTCTTTAAGCATTTCTGGATTATTATTATTTAATTGATCTATTGATGAGTATAGTATTATAATAATACTTATCACTAAATCTAATACACAATAATAATTATATAACACTCAATATAATAAATAAAAATTTTCTTCCAAATATTATAATTATACTATATTAATAATGAATAAAATATTAGAGACAGTCATTTTCTGAAAAAAAAAAAAATTTTCTCGTTCCATGGGTTTTTTCTGAATAAATAATTGCGCTTAGAGGCGTATAGTTTCGCTCCTACAATATAATTTGTATTTAATACTCGACATTCATTTTAGTGCGTCAATCAGGTCTGAGTTTTCAGATAACTACGACTCTCAATCAGTGTACCTTCTCCTCTGTATAGATATTGAAAGTTGCGTTTTCAGATACACATGTTAAAGAACAAAACTCTCAGATTATTTATGAGTCGACAATGTTTAAATTTTAAAAAATATATTTAACAAAATTATTTGTGTTTAATACATAAAGAGAGAGAGTATCAAAAATATAATAACCGTGAACTATGAAGTGTACGAACCACTATATGTCACTCTTAATAAATATTATTTTTATAAAACTTACAGTACTTATGAGATTGGCGCTATCCAGAATAGTACGATGCACAAAGGAAACATATAATTGTCAATGCAAATCACAATTTACCGACCTCTGATATAATTCTCTAGTTAAGCTGTATACGCGAACTCGTTCGTTAGTCACCTTTTCATACATTAAACCGTGCTTCATCAGTCGTCGACAGATGGTGTTTCAATTATAAGACACGAGCTCAGTCACTCACAATAGTCATAAGCGTAAAATTAATGTTGCAACAGTCTCGACCGCGCATCTGCTAATACTTGGCATCCTCTCCAACTCACTGTTCTCTCGCGTGTAAATCTCTACTTTCCACACCTTGTGTTTCACTCTTCACATATGTACAATGCAGCACAGAGTCATTGCACTGGACGAAAATAATCACAACGAATAGGGGATATATGGAGAGGAAAATGCCAATTTGCCTACTCATCACACAGACATGTTCGACCGGCTCCAGTACTATCTCAAGGGCTTTTCATTAAGCTTATATTTAAATCTTGTTAGATGATATATTTCAGAATCCTCTCTTTTATTTTCCCAGAATAATTTACAGAATACTATATCCGATCACAAATATATATACTTCCCTAGAGCGCAAACACGCCGACATGCCGCCATGCTCTCAATATATACACCGTGGCTACTCACTAGTGGTAGAGTGCTCACAAAGATGCTTGTCCTTTATAGCCGAGATCTTAATAATGGTGCGGGATGCTTCTATTGTCTTAATTTGGGGACCGTCAAAAATGCCTGCATGGAGCTTTGCATCACTGATGTGTGGGAATTTTTGCAGTAGATACTTAAAAGCTTGCCTTCTTTATTCAGTGCTTTGACAAAGTTCTTCATCAGGCCAAGTTTTATATGAAGAGGAGGCAGTAAAACATTTTTGGGAGGACTAAGAGGTTCAGCTACCAGCGTATTGCCAGCGCAATTTGGAGAGTGCTCTGACTCGAGCTTGGCCCAGTTTTTTTGCTTATTTAGAGCGTATTGATAGTACCTGCACTTCATCACCAGTCACGGACATTATCCATATTACTACATGAAAGCAAGTTGAATAATTTTGTGTAGCCTTTCCTTTGCATCCCAAGGAAAGAAGGCACACATCACAAACACCTGAATAGAAAAGTGATAATTAATTCTTAATACAATCCCTAAATATAGTAGTGTTTTTTTATAAATACGTTTACTTTTGTTTAATTTCTCATATTAACTGTTCCATGGTTTAAAAGAAACTTTATTTATTTATTTATAGATAATTTATTATTATAATAAATGAAGATTTATAATGACAAAGAATGAAAACTGGGGATAATTTAATATTATTATCTTAACCTTTAGAGTAAATTACATTTCACAATATTTAACCCAGTTGTGTCAGTTAGATAAAAGTTTACTTGATTGTATTAATTCAATACTTCCATAACATTATTTGTTAGCTTATCTGTTAACTGGAACTGGTAAATGGGCAATAGGTACCGGATTGCCTAATTTTATTTAGCTAAATATTAGATGTACTATGACTTCAAAGTATTGCTAGTAAAGATTAAATCATAATGAAGGCCTCCATTCACTTGGTTGTGATATAGGGAACGCCATTAGATGTCCTCAATTAAACCTTTTACTAATCATTGCAATCACCTTAAATACCTAGCCATAGAAGCAAAACTGTCAAAAAGATTACTTATCGAAACTTCTATTCGTTACTCTATTTATTACTCGAGATCGGCACATAAAGTATTAGTTATAAAAGTTCTCTTGAGATTGAGCATGATCTTCGTTCGTCTCTCTACTAGATCCGTGCATCTTCTGCTTACATACTCTTCGCGTTGCCTCTCTTCTCTCTTCTTTAGCAAAGGACCAAGATCTCTAGTCAAGTCATTTAAATTTACTTTGAGTGAGTATAGTGTACTTATGGCAGATAAGTGTTATTGTAGACGATAGGCTGATTATTAGTCACTGTATAAGATGTTCTTAAGTAGTACATACCACTTATCTATATATTGTCTTGTTTTAGCTCAGTATTTATTAGAGTAGAGTAAGGATATGGAATAACTCTTATTGAGTAACCATGAGGTGTGTATTTTAATGCAGAAGGGAACAATCAGGGTAGGACTACAGTGTGCTTATATGATCTTCTTATTGATAATACATGAATTAAAAGGTTTTGCCTATTTAATATTTACATAATATTTATTCACTCACTCGACCATCGTTTCCACACTTTTATAACCACAAATATTTCTAAATTAAACAAATGAAAATTAAATATATATTTACCAATTTTAAATACAAATCAATTTATTTATTATATATACAATATTTATAGAAGTATATATAATATATATTATAATATAATATATATAATATATAATATTTATATATTATATATAATATATTATATATATTAATAATATAATTTTTTATTATTATATAAAATATTAAATATTAAATTATTATATAAATATTTAAATATAAAAATATAATATTATATATATATAATATATATAATTATTATTATTATTATATATATACCTATTTAAATTAATTTAAATATTATATTATAATATATACCTACTTATATATATATATATAATATAGTTTATAATATATTAATAATATAATATATTATTATATTATATAATGTAATAATATTATATATTAATATATTAATTATATATTAATAATATATTAATTATTATATATATTATTATATTAATATATTAATATATATATCGTATATATATTATATAATAATTTATATATATATATATATAATATATTATATATATATATAAAATATATAAATATATATTATATTATTAATATATATAATATTATATATATTATTTATTAATATATATATATTACAATATATTATATATTATATATATATATATTAATTATATATATTAATTAATATTAATATATTAATATAATTATATATAATTAATATATTATATATATATTAATATATATAATTATATATTAATATATATATATATTATATATATATATATTATATTATATATATATTATATATTATAGTCTTATCAAATTTTTATATATTCATTTACAAGCTAAGAAAACAATAATTACAATCTATTTATAAGACTATCTGTATTTCAATACTATTTATATATACACATAATTACAATTTCAATAGGCTACCAAAAGATTTTTATAATAAAAAACCTTTCTTATGATTTGTGTATCAAAGGATCATATTATTACGTAATACTATAGTAATTATGTATCATCACCTTTGTGAAGATAATTGGTCATGCATCAATAAAAATAGCGTCTTCGTAAATATGGTCTTTATGCGCTCTCTCCACACCATATAAGTTAACACTACAAATGACAACTAAGTTCATTTATTTTGCCCTCACTTATTTTCCAGAGTGCCTTAAGGCTATATATGATTACAGGCTTTCGCTAGCACAATATGAATGGAGCAAAGGTTTTATATTATGCATTGAGAATCTCCTTGAGTTCGTCTCTATTATTAACAAAACTTATCGTCATTATGTATACGAGAAAACTCCGTTTTTACTAAACTTGCGAGTTGTCTTTATCAGATAGAATACGCATTTTGGTTATTCTCTGGTCCACAATTTATGTATTAGTTTAAAGTACTATGTCCTATCTACAATAATCTATGTATTTTATATCATATGGAATATAATTCTATCAGAATTCATAAGTTATTTACTACTTTTTGCTTTATATTCAATTTAATGATATAATATATTAGAGTTTATGCTAATATGTATCTATTCTACACTAACAATAACAAAAAATATAAAATTCAAACAATAAAATTTAAAGCTTTTAGAAATCAACTTTATAAACTGTGTTCCTAATATTAAACTATATAGTAACAGTCTATGATATATAAATAATTAAGTAAAAGAAACATCATACTATGAATGAGAGAGAGTGACAAGCAACACACAACCACTCGCGCCCGTGTATTCCGCCAAGCTGTGTCGAGGCTAGCAGAACCGTGAGCTCTCTAACTCATCTATGCGATGCACTGTGTTCTAATGTGATTCGTTATAAAAAACGCTAGCCGCTCAATTTGAGAGTGAGCGGGGTCTCAATTTCTACCTTAATGTCTTCGGATTTGTGCATGTTAGATAGAACAATCTTTTTACATTAACAATCACTAGCCTATACTAAACAATAACATAAGTTCTAATTTGACCTATAGTGTGTACTCGCGCAAAAACAAACTGAAGAAAATATATATTAATACACAGTTAACTCTAATAATTGTATATATTGGCATATATAAATTAATTATGAGTATATTACGTGTTTATTATTTATTATCTATTTATATTAATTTGAGTCAATACTATTATTCTGTGTCAGAATGGGAGCTCATTATTATTATTATTATTAACTCATGAGATGTGATCTACTAATAAATCGATAATATGCACAATGAAGATAAATGATACTCATTATTATTATTACTTTAATATATTATAAATTATTATTATTATTATTATATATTAATTATTAATTTATTATTTATTATATTAATTTATTATTATTATTAAATTAACAATATTGTAACCTTTTTTTTTATAATAATATATATATATATTATGTCAACAAAGTTTTACTATATATATATATATATATATAATATATATATATATATTATATATATATATATATAATATATATATATAGACGTAAAGTACATCGATCTATATCCTAAAATGTCAACATATATATTACATTCATCTGTATGTAGCTAGTTATCCTTATATACTATATATATAATATATATATTAAGTGCGTACGAGTAGGTTACTCTACTCCGAAATATTTAAGTGTCACCTATTTTTGTTAAAAAATGAGTATTATAAATTATTAAAGTTATTTATTAGAAAAATTAATATTAAACAATATTAATATTATATATTAATATCTTTATTATTTTTTTTAATGTTTATTAATTTAATCACATACATATAATAATACCTAACTAAACATCAAATCAAATCAATCATAATACACAATCATAAATAACTAAATTAACATAATATAATAACATAATATATAACATAATTAAATAATAATACATAATATAATTAACTAATAATAATACACATAAAATAATTAATACATATAACTATAATATATATTATTCATTAATTATATACATATCAATTACATTACAACTATATATTCATATAACATATTCATTATATTTATGGATACATACATGAATTAATAAGATTACATATTTGAATTATTATTATTTATTATTAATTAATTATTATCAATAAAAAAAAATAATAATAATTAAATTAATAATAATCATATAAATATAATAATAATAATAATTAAATTAATAATATATATAATATATTATTATTATTATATATAATATATAATATTAATTTATTATATTATTTATTATTTATTATTTATTTATATATTATTATCTATTATTATCTAATATATTTATATATTATCTATAAGTCCTTGAAGAAAATGATTTACTCGACAGGAATAGGTTTTATCTTTTTCATTAGCTTTCAAAGGGAAAAAGAAATTACCGGTCGAAGAGTGAACTTCTGATGAGGAAAGTCCGACGTCTTATCCTTTTATGAACCTCCAGAGATGGCGTAAGCCCCTTACTTTAGTAGTATTCAGATCTAATTGAACATCCACTTTTTCTAGTGAGAAGTGGCATTGAATTTTTCTTCTAGAGAAGTTTATATATGAAGTATTTTTCACTTTTTTGTGTCCTTTCCATTGGAACAGTCTTAAAAAACACCCCAACAGAAAGTAATGACAAAGTTGAATTTTATAAATAATATTTAGCTCTTTCTACTACAGAAATATATTTATTGTGTATATCCATTATAATTAACAAAATAAAAATAATAAATAATAAATAAAGATCAATAATATATAATGATTTTATATTAAAATATGCATCAATAAATTATATTATTTTATCATTATTATTATTATATAATTAAATTTAATTATTATTATTATTAAAAGAAGATTAGGATAATTGAAATATAACTTCAAACCACGACATGTCTATTAAATAAGAAAAAATTATTTCGTGATTTAGAAGCCAATACTAAAATTTATATTAATTATTATAAAACTAGATTATAAAAAAAAATGTGAAAATTTTTTTAGTCTTTATGCTTTTATATTGTGAACAGCGATTTTCCCACAATTAATGAGCGCGTAACATATTTTCCCTCAAAGCTGCAAAAGTGAATCGCAATCGCAAAAGTGCAACGGTTAACGATAACTTTAAAAAAATAAAACTAATTATTTTAAAAATTTTTACTAAATTAATTATTAGTGAGTTAAAAACTATTTTGATGATCAATTTTGAAGACGGTTAACCAATAATCCCTAGATATCTTAATCCTATGGAAATCAGACGAGATCACTAGTTAATTTTTTCTAAATTTAAAAATAAAAATTATTTTTTTTCCTTAATTAATTAATTTGGAAAATTATTTTATTGATACTGTTATTCGGCAGTGTTATATATATTAACTCATAGAATTTTTATTATATATGTGGTTAAATATATAAATTCTATTTATACTACTAAAAAAAAACTTCTCTTATTGAATAAATGTTTTTATTTTAACAAATAATTATTAAATGGAAAATTAAAATAAGTGACCGAGTTTACTCCCCTCTGTGATTACCTTGAATTTCTCATCACCCCATTTATATGGTTATATAATAATTAATATTATATATATATATATATAATATATATATTATAGATTATAATTAATATATATATATATATATATATATATAATATATATATTATATATATATAATTAATATTAATATATATATATATATATATATTATTAATTTAATATTATAATATATATAATATATCTAATATATATATAATATATATTTATATTATTTATAATATATAATATATAATATATTAATTTACAATATATATATATATATATTATATATATTATTATTATTAAATAATATATATATATATATAATAATATATAATATATTACTAGTAATATATTAATAATCATATATATATAATTATATATATTATATAATTATATATAATATATATATTATATATATATTATAATAATATATATAATATATATATATATATTAAATATATATTATATAGTTAATAATATATATATTTATATATATATTATATTAATTTAATGTATATACAGGCTATGTCTCAATATATAAAATAGATGTATTAACTATAAACATACATATTATAGACTTTGCTTTATGTTTATATTTATCTCAGATAGTAACTACTGTAACTTATAAATATGCAGTAAGATGCTAAACTTATCTTATTTAGAAGTAGAGTAAAGTTTATATATGGTTCACTATAAAGTCATTATTGGACCACCTGAAACTTACCACGAGGATTATATATAAAGTATGACAAAGCACGGATTATCTAGTAATGAGGTAAGTGTATCTCGTATATAAACCGCTCAACCAACGCTCACATATTAAGACCATTAGCCTAGCATTCAGAAAAAAAATTTAGAAATGACAGTAATGATAATAACCTTTCAACAACGTCAAACAAGATAAACTTATTAGGACGACTCATACGTGAATAAACTCCACCAAGCCCTGCAAAGTGAGAAGATAAAGGTATACAGAAATACCTACTACATCCGAATCTCTCACTAACAGAAATATCTACGGCAAATGTAAGCTACGGTAGAGATTAAACATTCATCTATAAAATTAAGCTATATATATATCTACATTTCATGACATACTCTTGAAGCGTATCTTACGAGCTTGGAGAATAATGTACTAACATATATCTCAATAGTAACTACTCCATATAGCTCTCTAAATTATTGAAAGACATCCTCTCGGACTACGCGAGACTTACTCAATATTTGTTAATTTAGGTACACTGTCAAATGTGCAGAAAGATGCAGTAGGTTATTCCTATCACACAAATAATATGTCTGGTAAGAAATGTATATGAGGATCACTAACCTTTTTAATAATTATAAATTAATTGGCTATCGTGAATTCATCGCCATATAATTATATCTACGGATCCTTAAATAATCACTCATCATTGGTTTATAATAAAACTGAACACCTTTTAAAACCTTATACATAGTATATATAGTATATATATATATATATGATACGGTGAGTATAATACTGCGTGGGTGGGATTTCACCAGGGCATCATTAGGGCCGTTTTTTTTAATACGTAATAGTATACTGATAATGACGGTCTAATATATATTGGAGACATAGGTATAACCTATTAACCTTTTATGCTAGCAGGAGTATTATATAGTATATCAGTATCCTACACTAATGGATGTCGATCGTAAGATGTTGAGTTGCATATATAAAAATACGTGATGAAATGGTAAAGCTATATCAATACAAGAAGGATTAGAGAGAGCGGTGAAGAAACACCAGTAGGGAAAGCAGCCTAGCACTATTCGCTCAGGAAAACGGTGAAACGCAATGCCTTCACTAGAAAGTTGTGGTAAACACTCACTCTCAGGAATACACTCGTAGCGAAATGTTTCTCTGCAGATATAGTCACATTGGGGACCTCATGGAGTCACTCTCTCGAAAAAAGAATAATATTAACAAATTAATAAATTGCCTTTATTAAAATTTTAATTAATTTAATTAATATCTTTAATTGTATTACTGATGGGGACAGAAACTTGTGAGTTTTTGCCATGGAATTAACAGCAGCAAAAGGATTGTCTCGATAGATTTGCTGTGATCTTCAATCATTTAAGTTGGAGAAAAAAGAAAAAAAGTTTCACTCCTGAACATGATACAATGGTTAAGGATGCACCTCCTATACATATAAATTATTCACAATGATATATATTGAAATATTGATATATATTCTAATCTGATAGTAGCGTGGAGAGATCTCAAGAAATAGATTCACTAAATGCATCAGTGTGTAACTTCTGGGTCACCTTATGCAAGCATTGGAGATAAAAAGCTGAGATATTCACAGAGTTTATCACGTATATGGCGAACTGTCGCGAATATCTCGGCGCATTCACGCCTCGGTTATGTACAGAATTTCTTACGCATCCGTTCAGAGAATCTGGAAGCATAAGAGTCCAGAGAAAACATCCCATCAATTTAGGAATAAAACAGTTTTTTGCGAGAGCTAAGATTCACTCGCGGCTTAAATACGTGTATGTTCTTGATGAAAAGACTCTCTCAGAGCCAACTACCACTGATAAGAAGACTCGCCATACGTATTGTGTTCTCAAGATACTCAAATGGTGTTCGAGGTGCGTCTTCAGAAGGTGAGTTTAGCTGATATATCCTTTTCTTGTATATATCTCTCGCTATACATACTAGCTCTTCACTTAAAAATGGCCATCAACCCCCTCCTATTGATTAGGGGCTCTTGCATCTGAGTAGTATCTTTATATAGGTTAGGTGTTAAATGTATAATAAATTAATATATAATATATATAATTTATATATAATATTAATAATATATTATATTATATATATATATATAATATATATATAATATATTATAATATATATATATATATTATATTAATATAAATAATATAATATAATAATTTAATTATATATATAATATATATTTATATATTTAATAATAAGTATTGAGCATACCTGAAGCTGTATACTATTATTTTATATTATGAAGTATATATAAGAAAATGATTTTTAGTGGGAATGGATGTATGCCTTAGCATGTTCACTGTTCAACATCTATTTTCAAATCTGGGAATTAATGACTTGGAGAAAACAGCCTAACCTTATTCCGTTGTTCTTACATTTTCTATTATTGAATCTTATTATTTTTTATGACAGCTACAGCTGAAAATCCGGTGAGCTTTCTCCACTGAAGAAGATGCCATTGACCGTATATCGTACAGGGAAAGACCCAAAGATTTATATAAAGAGGCATTTATTTCACATTTTTTATTTGAAATATCATAAGTCAGTCAAATAAACTACCTTACGCTTGTGATATTCAAATTTTATTTTTTAATTATTTTATATATGTTCCACCTATAAGACAAAGATAAATAAAGGTTCTCTTTCTTCTTCCACAGAAGTAAATTCAGGTGTAGCTTTGGATCTGAATGGGTTTTGTATTCAAGATGCCTTTAAAAGTCATTAACTTTGCCGAACTCCTGATACTAAAGAATGATTTTTAAATAAATACTACAAGATAAGATTAAAAAGATGCTCTTCAAAAAACAGATTTTATGCTGTTACAGAAAGTTTCATATATATATATAATTTTCAACTTAAATATCATTATTTGTTATGTAAAATCAGTAATCACAGTCTTGTTACAAGTGATAATATTTATTTTTCTTTTCCATAATCTAATTATTTTTTTTATTGTAAAAGAAATTTTTATTTTGAGTCACAGGCATTTTATAGAAAGTGAGCATTTTATCACCTACACCCTTGTAGAGAGATGATTCAGGCGTATTTAATCATTTTTTACAATCAACATCAATGATATATGGCATAACTTTTTCAACCAAATCAAAATCCTACTATTGCATGGAACAGGCTCCAAAACTTCTGCCTTATGGCTGATGCTATCAATCGCTTACCTTCTCAGGGACAAACGATGTACTATCTCTTTACAGCGTAAAAATTCCAAATGAGATATGTTCTAGGTAACAATATGCACTCTAACGATGACACGGCAAATGACGCACTATGAGAGACATAAATTATCGATATAGAAATAAGCAAACTATGCTCACACTATATAGATCCCATTTATGCCTCTCTTCACACAATTTTTGAGATAAAAAAAACACTAGCTTTCCAAGGTGGGTATATATATTGTAATAATGAATTTACGGACAGATTTGACAATAAGTGTACTCTTATAAGAGCCACTATGAAGTGTAGAAAGTCTACTAAGTATCACTTATGATGATGACTTGAGAAGCTTCTCTTTGTAGAGAATATGAGCTCTTACATATATGCTAAAATTTACCACAATGTGTATATGTTGAGTGTTGCTTTTATATGTACTCATATAAACCTAGATAACGAACCAAGACTTTAGAACGAGGCCATTATCACATATCTGTACAAATGACAAACACTAGCAATTAAATAAGTTTTAGTGTTAAATTCCATCTGTCCAATATGTGTTATCTCATTCAGTAAAATGAATCTTTCGGATCCTAACATATAACATATGTCTTCGTAGAGGCTTTATCGTTGTATCGTGGCTCAACTTACATATATTATCTATTACAAAAAATAAGATACTTGCGGTATAATATCAATAGTATCTGAGCCCATACCCACGTAACCGAGTAACATTATAGATAATAAAATTATAATGTAGCATCCTTTATATTATCACACTATTGCTATTCATCCAATATTAGAAGTCCTAAATTTCACATTTACATATTTATTTTTTTATCAATATAACTGTAGATCAAATTGATAGATCTTCCAGCCATGATGAGTTTAATTCTTCGACTAAATAGTTTGATTAGTCAGACAAAGAGACCTTGAAAGTGTGACTTTTCCGACTGTCTCATACCAATCATATGTATACTAATATTAACTGCAGCAGGTAGAATTAGCTCATCTGCAATGTGTAGCGTTTATTTTTTTATTATACATTGCTCTAATGTAATTATCTATTATGCATAACCCTTTATATATATGGTTGCCAAGCTAAGCATTACTTTTGAAAGTGATAACTGCTATACGAGAAAAAGAGTACCTTTTTTTTTGTTTTAATTCTTTCACCTTCTATCAAAAATGACCTTAGGTGATTTATCCACAATCATAATGTATTGATTGCGTTTCACTATGTGTCCATTTTGAGTATCATTACTGGATTAATCCAAATAACATTATGAAGGCACAATATATTGAACTGCAAGATCTCTGTTATTGCCCCTAACATCACATATGAGTCATATAAAGCACACACAACCTTCACAATAAAGTTTCGAGTAACATTAGCAGTATTTCCTTTTGTCTCTCAATTCACCACTTGTCCCTTCCACTATCTCTTCATTTTCACTATCTAACTATGTTGCTTATTATCCATTTTATAAAAGTTCACACCAATATTTAAAAATTTTATAATTTAGTTAAAAGTAAAAGAGATACCACTTCACAACCCTTTTTGTTCGCTAGTTACTAGTATTATTTATTAGTATTATTAAATTAATAAATATAACTGTAATTCATGTGACACACATAAAATATTAAATAAAGTATAAAATATCATATTTACATACTTCTTGTTATATTATAAAAAATTTAGGTCGAAGTAGTAATAACAAGAGATTTAATTAATAGAAGTATTTATATATTTTTTCCTATATAGGAAACTAACTTATATTTTTTCCATACTTTAAGTCTTGGCTGGTGGCAAAGAATTGGTGCGAGGAAGGACTGTACTACCTTTTAAAAGGAGTTTTTTCTCTACGTCCAAGGAAAATCTTAACAACAACGAAAAAGATGCATTTGGATATTTAGTCTGTTCTATTTAAAAGAATTTCTTCTAAAAGCATTCTATGAATTAAAAATTTATTTATTTTTGTTTAGATATTATTCATTTGGATATTCCCCCAGGTTCATATAATTTGCTACATGACCCGTTCCAGTTGTTCTTTGGCCACTATTGTAGATATCCACCATTTATCCTTTAAATCTATCCACAGTGGTGTTCATCAGGAATTCTGTTCTATCCCCAACTTTATATTCTTTTATTTTGCTTCAATTATATATTAAAATAAAATCAAACTTTTAAATGATTTCAATTTGCATAATACACTAGCATCTAAGAATTATACAAAAAAAAAAAGTGAACCGTTGTAAATTGTCCTTATTTTTAAAAGAGAAAAAAAAAAGAAAAAAAAAAACATTCGTCTGAGAATGTTGTTGAAAAACCCACGTGTGAAATAACATTTACGGAGTCTCGCTCGCATCAATAAATCAGTCCAAGACACTCGAGTATGTTTTTCCCTCTTTTGAAGATTAATTTATTGTTTTAAGAAGAGGTCTATAATACACTTAAAAGGAAAACAAAGATGGAGGAATGGAAAAACAGGAAATGAGATGGAGTGGAATGGCTTCGTTGCGCTGAAGGAGAAAGTAGAGAAGGAATTTTGTAGGACTGAATGAAATATTGACGTCTCAAGGGCATTGGACAAAGGCAGATTTCAGTGCAAAATATATTATCTGGTTAAGCTAAGTCTTTAAATTCTTGCCTATATAAATTATATATATATATATATATATAATAATATATATATATATTATATATATATATATATATATATATATTATACTATATATATACTATATATATAGTATATTAAATCAGGGGTGCATACATAGGGTAGGCAGGGTAGGTAGCTCCTACCCAATATTTTGAGTCTTTTTAATAGAATAAATTAAATGGTAAAGTTAACTAAATTATTAAAATTTTATATGAAAAGTGTAAAAAAGAACTGTTTATAAAATTTAAATTCGACAGAAATTCAACACTACTTTAGTAATAACCAATTATTAATAATTAAATTCAAAGAAATTTTTATTCCTACTCTGTTCTTAAGAGTAAAATTGTAAGCTATGGGCGTACATAGATCATATTTCACTATCAATAAAGATATAGGAAAAGGCCCTGCATCATACCTTGTTGTACGAGCGAAATATACGCGAAAATTGTACGGGTACGAAAATTTCGTCTCACGTGAAAACGTCACGAAATAAATTTGAAAATGTGAAAGAATTTTGAATTCTCTCTCTCTCATCATCGTATCTATATATATATATATATATAATATATATAATATAATATATATATAATATTATAACTAATATATATATTATTATGATATTATATATAATATTATATATATATTTAATATATATCCTCTCTCTCTCCTATTATAATATTATATATAATATATATACTATATATATATATATATATAGTATATATATATATATATATAATATATATATATTATAATAATATATATATATATATATTATATATGTATATAATATATATATATACAAATTCTATAATTTCATCGTTTTTTCCCCCCCAAAAGGGGAAAAAACGGGGGGGAGTCTGCTAATTTTTGGGGAAGTTTTTTTTATATATATATATATATATTATATATTATAATATAATATATATATAATAAATATTATATATATAGTATATATATATATATATATAATATTTATATATAATATATATTATATATATATTAATATATTATAATATATATATATCTATAGTATATATAATATTATATTATATAGATATATATATATTATATATATATATTCATTAACCCTCGAGGCGCAGAGGCTGAGTCCGGCTCTCATACGAGATACGAGAGGACGCTGATCAAATCCTCCGCGTAGCACTTGGAGTTCAGAAACAATTCTGTGTTTTTTAACATCAATTCTGTGTTTTCTAAGAACCTAATGTATTTACGCAAGAGAGTGATTACCGTCATCAAAATTTAAGGGATAGGAATGTCATTATTTTCTACTGATTAGGTTTCACCTGTTTATGCCCACTTCAAAGTCTTTTACATTAATATAGTAATATTTGAATGTATTATGTTTTGTTTAGAAAATTTCTGGGTATGGGGTATTTTAGCTTTATTTGGATCACTAGTTTGGTGATTTGTGTAATAATATGCGCTATATTATGACTTACAGTTACCCTATCAACTCCGAAACTCTTAAGTAATTTTAAAATACCAGAAATTTTGAAACTTTTTTTAAAATAGTTAATAGAGAGTAATACAAAATCGTAAATTATTACATAAAAAAAAAAAAAAAAAACAAACACTTTAATAAAGAAAGCTTACATACTATTATATTAAATTTTTGTTTTTAAATTTTTAAAATTTTGAAAAATATGTTTTTTAAAATTATTCTTGAAAGTATGAAATATAAATTTAAAAATAATAAAAAAAATTTTAGAACAGTTTGCATTTTTTTTTCTAATTGTATTTGGAAATTGACTACCAATTTATTCTAAGCTACAGAGTACAACTAACTAACAATCATATGCAACTCAAAACTTTTTTCAAGATCTTTTAGTAAAGAAATTTGGTCAGAATATAAAATAATTTAAAATAGTAAAATAATGTACTATTTGGCAAAAAAATTTTAAAAAACAAAACAAAACATAAGCTTTTTAACAAAAAAAAACGCCTCTTTTTACAACTGATATATATATATATATATATAATATATATTATGATATATATATAATATAATATATATAGTATTCATATATATATAATATATATATATATATATATATATATATATATATATATATATATATATTTATATTTTTTATAATTTATATATTTTATATGTATATTTTTTAATTCTTTATAAGAATGCTATATTTTGCAGGATATTTTTTAATAACATATGATAAAAAATTTGTAATAAAAAGAATTCTTTTAGGAATTTTTCATAAATTAAGAAATGAAAATCATTCCCTTACTGTGTCACCCATTTTTTCTTTGGCCTCTCAGACGATCGCTTCCCGACACACTCACCAAAATAGCACCACTTAAACAACTGAATACTATCCATCTTTTAAAATTGACCTAACCACTTTAATACACTCATTTATTCTCTCATTTACTCCTTTCGTCACACCACACAACTCCCTAATACGTTCATTCCTGATTTTATCAGTTCTTCCCAGATCTAATATGACCCTAAGATTATTCATCAGAGTAGATAGGTATCTTAGATCTTTATCCCTTATTCCACACCTTGGTTTCACTACCATACATTAGGTAACAACATACCCTCATGCAAAACCTAAACGCACTCAAGACTCAGTCCCTCAGTCTCTTTCCATTTTTCAAAGATTTGATTGCAACAGCCACCTTTCTACCACTCGGAAGTTTCCTACTACACTCAGCATCATCCTTTCCATTTTCATCCAACAAATAGACAAAAAATTTAAACTCAGATGCATGATTTCACACTGCGGACTACCCTCACCCACCGCCATCACTTTTCTTTCATCTACATTTACTTTCAAACCTAATACGCAACCAAACCCCTCTACCAATCTTCTTACACTTTCTTCAGGTTCACAACACAAAACAAAACCAAATCATCTGAGTGAAATATTGTAAGCAAGGTACCTTCCACTCTCTACTATTCTCTATCAGTCTAACACCTTCCCCTACCACCCTTACTTTTTAAATTATTTCATCACCCATTCATTTACATATTAAAAAATAGCCAAGAAAACATAACATATCCTTGATTCATGCGCTATTTGATATATATATATATATATATATATAATACTACATATAGTATTATAATATAATATAATATATAGTATATACCTTTATATTATATATATATATATATTAATAATATATATATATGATATATAATAATATATATATTTATGTATAATAATATATATAGATAATATATATATATATATATATATATTTATATTATATATATAGTATATATTATATTTATATATTATAATATATATATATACGTAGACACGTGTGATAGATATAGTATATATATATATAATATATATATATGCACTGCATACAGATGACATTGCAAAAGCTCTTTCGTTCAGTAATTTCGTTGGGCTTATTCGCTTTAACATAGTAATAAAACTGATCAATTTTTATAGGGTTATGTATAGATATATATACTATTATAATATATATATAATAGTATATAAAGATAACATATTATAATATAATATATATATATATATAGTATAGATATATAATATATATATATATATATATTAATATAGATATATATATATATATAGTATATATATATTACTATTAATATATATATATAAATATATATATATGATATATATTATATACTATATATATATATATATATATATTTTCACATAATATATATATATATATAATATATATATATATATATAAGTATATATATATATATAATATTTTATATTCATTGTATATATATATATATATATATTTATAATATTCACAAATGCGACTGTGAATATAATTTTTCTTAGAAATCGACACGTGAATGCGAATTTCAGTATTATATCTCATTCAAAATGGAAAACCTGGGGTTGATAGAACAATTAATAGTTGAAATAAATTATTTCAAGGTTATACTTGAAATATATATAATAATTTTTCTACCCTCTTATCTTTTAATCTGTTACATATTCATCTTAGATCAGACAGATCACTGGCAATACTTGATGGCGAACAAGCAAGATAAGTTTTTACTAACTGTGAAAAATCAGAATACGTCTCCATATGCATCCTTCACCATACAAGAGGATTTTCATGATGGGAAATAAGTTTTACTTTGTCGAACTAGTCAACGATTTCTGATTCCTGCTTAGACAGATGATCATCTTCTTCATCGCTTCTTGAATGTAGAATTACATTCATAATGTTGTTGACAGGGGTGCTTATGTATGGTTTTAAAACAGCGTATGCTATTCATTGTTTTACTTTAACTATTTCAGGTGTATATTTGATTTCTTTACAGTTTTCGGTCAACAAGGACATTAACCCTTCTCCGAGAAATCCTGTGAGGTGAAAAATTGTTCTACATCTAGGATCCAAAAGCTTAGCATTGTAAAATTTGTAATACAAGTCGTTACTCCCTTTGCTAATTTCTCACAACACCTTTGCTCTCATCGTTTTTATTCCTCGAGTGTCACTGTCTGAGGATGCTAAAACTCTCTTTAGTACTTTCTTTAGAGAGGTTACTAGGGGAATGACGCAAGCTATTGATGAGGAATTTTTGCTATTTATATTGGAGATATCTTCAAATGATTGGAGTACATTGATACGGGTAGATATAATAGAATAGTCATGGAATGTTAAGACATTTATTTTGTCATTATAACTGCCATACAAGCAGAAATATTGATTAAGTTCTTGCATCCCTATGATCATTTGTAAGGGGTTGTTCCAGATTGTGGTAACGTCATGTATTACTGAGAGTTGTGAAACATTGAGTTTGGTTTGGATTCTTTTTAGTACTTTCACCTCCGTATGCATTCCCCTTTCTTTGAGAAGTGGATATAACATTCCTACGTTTTTGGAAAACTTTTCTACTCTCTCCACCAGCTCAGCATCTTATGTCCCCTGTTCGTTGAACACAACTTCCAGGTATTTAAACTTGTTCACTTGTTTCAGCCTGGACTCCTCTATATTTACCGCTATCTTTTCACTTTCTCTGGCTATCATCATCAACACAGTTTTCTCTATATTTACCTTCATCCCCACCGTTCAACACCTCATTCATACCTATCACAGCATCCTGCCAAGTGCCTCTACTCGTTAATCTAATCACAGTCCGGCGTGCCGGCAACACCAGCTGTGTTTCTCTGTTCTCCCTTGTACAAATCCTTTTCAGACAGCTATCCAGGTACAATATTTTATCAAAATTTTTTCCCTATAACCGAGTCAACCCCTTATCAAACTGTCATTAAGTATATATAGATATTATATAATAATAAATATATATATAATATTAATTAATATATAATTTTTATATTTATTTTAATATTTTAATTTTTTAAAATAAAGTTAATTTTTATAGTATATATATGGGACAATGTTCCTAGTGGATAGAAAGAGAAAATGTGTTTTTTAGATTATTTGATTTGAGGATTTTTTTATTTTCTAAATTTTCCATTAAATAAAAAGAACTGTAATAGTTTTATGCAGCTGAGTGAAAAAACTTTAATCTATATTATATACTATAATACTATATATAATATACTATATAAATATGATATATATAATTATATTATATATATATAATATATAATAATATATATAATATATATACTATAGTATATATATATATATTATATATATCATATATTATATATGTATTGTAATGCAATTGTTCAAGTAAAGATAACATTACTCATTTATGTGTTTTAAAGTTAAATGGCCATCATTCGCCATTGCAAATACCTCTTTCAATTTTATTTATATATTTGATGTACGCTGCAGCGGTCCCATTGAAAATGATTGTTAAATATGTTTGTATTTTGTGAGTAAACGACAGCCAATGAAAACTTGTTTTTCAAGACTTATTTTTGGATCCTGAGTTTTGATTGGTCGCTTGTTCGCAAAAACTATGATAATAATAATAATACTATTCATTATTATTTATTATTATTATTATTTATATTTTAAACAACTGTTGTAAGGATACTACGCCTTATTATATATAGAATTGTTAATTATAATATACTATATTATATATATATAGGTTATGGAATAATAATTTAATATATTTTTGATATAGTGTGAAGCGCACAATGGTATAATTTAATTTAGCTTTTCATGTTTTGATTTTACAGGAAAATTTGTTATTTCTTGAGAACGAAATTCGATTGTACAGAAATACCAATTTTCTGTCTTTCTAAATGTTTAGTATATATTTGTCTTTCTGGAATAACTGATAAATGTATACATCATTTATTTATTATATTCGAAGAATGTGATTGGAGAAAAGTGACTAGGAATTACAAAGATCGTTATAAATATTAAAATTATGATATTTTATTCAAATTTTTCGCTTTCATTCGTCATTAATTAAGGTGCATAAAGTTGGTAGCGCAGTTGATTCCATTGGTCAATTTATTATTTGAATATTAGTGTGTGCATATATGTATATATTCCGTGGAGATGATTCGTCTATTATTTATTTTATACAAAAAGAATACTGATAGTATAATGTTTATTTGTGTTAATAAGTGTTAATACTAACATCCTTTGATATTAATGATGTTTTTCCTTGTAAGCTAATTGGTGTTTTAAAGCTGTGTTTTAAATATTTGTTGTTTTATTTTGTTGTAAGATAATGTGCAAGGGTAATTTTAAAGCATCGTCTGTAAATGCGATTTTGCCAGTGCATAGGTGTCTGCGGTGTTATGCTATATATCACTAGCAAGGTAAGGTATTATTATTGAAGTGTCTTTATCGAAGTTGGATAAGATTAATTGTGCTTAACAAATATAAAAAGTTAACGATAAAATTTTAGGTATTTTTTAACACGGACATAATTGTTTAAAGTCACACTTTTATTTATCTTGAAAATAAGATTTGTTTTTAATACTAATTGGCAACTCTTTGCTTTTTAGAACAACAGCTGATATTTGTCAGCTGGAACTGCATTCATTTGGACACACTAATAAATCGGCATGTTTTGAGTAATGACTAGAAACCATTTAAGTTACAAGTAAAATTTTTATTATCTTTTTGCAAATAGGTTTTTTCCCCCCAAAAAAAAAGGGGGGGGGTTCCGGTTCCATAAATTTTAATTTTTTTTTGGTTAATATATTTATATTGTATTATTAGTATTATTAGTGAACCATTTTATATCACGAAATTT
>JABUQX010035643.1:20000-22697 GCA_015478945.1 Trachelipus rathkii | reverse complement strand
ATATAAACTGATTCAAATATAGAACAATACCTATATATATATATATAATAATATATAATATATATAGTATATACATGTTCCTCCTTTAAATCCTTTTAACTATTCCTTCCTATAGATTACTATGTCAATTTTTCCACTAACACTTTTCCGTTTATTATATCAATTCTTAATACAGTTTTCACTGTCCTTTAAACCAAAAAGATCCTATATATCAAATTTACAATATTCTTTGGTAATTCCTCGTATTTCTAACAATATTCCCTAGTTTACCCGTATCTGATTATCCACACTTTTTACTTTAACACTGATATATTTTAAACAAACTTTAAACGTTATTTCGTCATTTCTAAACAGCAAATCATAAATCTATTCCTACTTTCAGATTTTAACCTATCACAACCATCGCTTTATATTTACTATACATACCAATTATTTGGGAGAATTTGTCCTTTAAAAAGCTGGAATTACAGCTTGTAACTAGATCCTTGGAAAACTGATAATAACAGCCTAGTAACAATCCTTATAAAGTTGGTAATCACGATTTGCAATGAATCCTTACAACTCAGATATTACTGTTTACAGAACTTCTTTTAAGAAAACAATGAGTTCTTTTCCTTTAACCTGAACACTTTTCTGCTTCGTAAAATAAATTAGAAGGTTTATCAAAAATAGATGCCATGAGTCACCAGACTAAGTTAAAATAAATATCAGATATATATATATAGATATATATTAACTATATTATATATATTATATAGTATCAGTATATAAACTATATATTTATATATATATATACTATATATATATATATATATTATATTATATATATATATATATATGTACTATATATATATAATATATATATAATATATAATATATATATATATACAATATATATACAATAATATTATATTATATATATAATATATATATATATATATAATATATATATATATATTATTATCATATATATATATATATATATAATAAAATATAATATATATATATATATTAGTATACTATATATATATTAATATATATATTATTATATATATATATATATATATATATATATATATATATATATATATATTTTTTATATATTTATTTTATATATATATATATATATATAAAGTTTTAAATATATATTTTTCAGTTCTCTTGTTAACGTGGCATTAATTGTATTTTAAAATATATTAAACATTGATAAGGTGATCATGCATGAACTCCAATCATAAAACCCTAAGTAAAATGCAAATCCTATGAAGTGATATAAATCTATAGCTTGTCTCTTGTTTTTACAGCCGTACTAAGAAATCTAACTACAAAAAAAAAAAAAGTTTAAAAAAGATTTACTATTCGTCTTATATTGCAAACATAGTCACGGCATGATATCTCATAGTTTCTAATATGCATTAATAGCTTCTAAATAGGACATATTTCAAATAGAACTGGTTGTAAAATCGTAGGAAAACTATTACGGGTAATGTTTTGGAGTATTTGATGATAATAATGCGGCATATTACATTAGATAAAGTCTGTAGTTCGAATACGTTAAGATTTGATCTTTTTAGAACGCATAGTTCTTTTTGTATTCGAGAAAGGATCGTTACAATCTTTCTTTGAGTTGGAAGGTTGATTTTTTTTTATCGTTATTTCATATATGTATATCTGTATACAGTTATACATACATGTACTACATTTATTATTTTATATGTGGGTATAATTGTGAATGCACAGTTATAAAAAAGTTAAACAAAAAGATATTTTTTAAAATAAACAGTTCTTATATATTTGTATGCAGTAATACGCATACATGTACTACAATTATTATTTTGCGTGTGAGTATAAGTGTGTATATATTAATACACACAAGTGCTAAATATTAAATGTAGTTTTTTTTTTTTTCAAGATAAATTAACATAAGATTAACATAACCTTATTGTTATGATAGTTAGACCATATGTATATTTTTCGGCCCTTCACCCACCCACCATCTCTTCAATCCTTATTTAAAATGTTAATTACGAGGAGCCCTAATTTACTGACGCATATCGCAGAGTCGTAATCCGCATAGTTGAGAGACTGACATTGACGACCAGTGCCTAAGACAAGCGAAAGACAATTCGTGATACGCATTGGCATTTTATGTTGTTTATGAGTCGCTCCGATGCTTTTATGGCACTGTTTTGGACCTGGAATATTTTTTTTTATGTCCTTTTAATGTTATCTGATCTTGGATTTACGTTTGTCCTTTACGATTGCATTTAGATTTTCGGTCATTGAACTTATAAGGCAATCATACACGTCTTAAAAGAGAGAGAGAGAGAGAGAGAGAAGAGAGAGAGAGAGAGAGAGAGAGAGAGAGAGAGAGAAGAGAGAGAGAGAGAGAGAGAGAGAGAGAGAGAGAGAGAATTTTAAAAAATTTATTTATTTATTTTTTTTTTTTTGCATATATGTAGCTAAAACTTTATGACGACTTATTTTATAACATATGCATAATTTATATTTAATTCAGCTATGAGTTTATTCAGTATAATACTATATATATATATATATATATATATATATATATATATATATACATATGCATAAATTTATTTATATTATAATATATATATAACTATATATATATATATATTAGTGCATGGACATCGACATCCGCATCCGCATCCGCATTTGCGGAACATCCGCACC
>JABUQX010035643.1:0-10000 GCA_015478945.1 Trachelipus rathkii | reverse complement strand
AGCAAATAATGAGTGGAAGAATGTTGGGTCGAATAACCTGCAGATAAATGAGTGAAGATGTTTTAAGAGCAGGAAAGGGTGTTAATTAAAGAGTCTAATTAGGGAGAGAAATAAAATCCTGAGATCAACGCTATAGACAAGGAAAAGAAAAGAAGTCGTTCCATTGACATCTGACAATATGAAATTGTTGACAGAAATTGGTCGTGAGTGGCGAAAGTGAAAGAGAAAACCAGGAGAAAGAGAACATAGAAAACAGTCAAAGTATCCCACCTTTCAAGCTTGGAAATTGGAAATGTTAAGCGCGAACTCACAAGATTCCCCATAGTTCTAAGGGTAGAGCCACAATCTAAACCAGGAAAGTATATTACTAATATATTACATAAACCAATTGTGATCGCAACGTAGGGCAATTTCTACCTTAGAGTGTAAATATTCATAGAAAAAATTTTTATCCATTTTCTGTTGCATGTGATGTCTCAATTGTTTCTCTGTAATTTTAAAACTTGCCTATCACGAGAGTGGTTTTCTTTATCTATGCATAGATACTCGGGTACTGAATCTTTTGGCATGGCAGGGCACCCAGTGGCATTTACACGTGGGGATGGGCTACAACTACCCTAGGCTTTACCCTCAGATCAATACAATGGTTTGGGGATAAATAGCCAGACTACGACACGCTTTCATCCCTGCTCTTTCTACAACATTGCACGCGTTTTTTGCATCTACTTTATGCGTTGATAAAACATCTCCTTTTCTCTTTGCTGACCGAGTCATAGCTTTTTTAAGTAAATATTTTAAATAGACTACCCGTCAAAGTCAGAAGGCACCAATATAACAACAACGTTTGAATGAGATGCCTATAAAACCTATTTTGAATTTTCCTTTGGTGACCAAGACAAGAAATGAGCTCCCATATTGTCATAGTTGAGGAAATGTTTCAATGTATTGTAGAATGACCAGGAATAATGAGATCAAACCATGGATTTGAGGAGAAAAAGATTTAGTCGAGGGTTGTTGAGCGGCAATTAGAGTCCACATTCATCTTTCGGCAGAAACACTAGGTATCCTTCCTTGCAATGAAAGTTTGTACAAGGGCTTGCTTCTGAATTTTTTAGGAAATGCGGCTACAGGAAAATTATTGGAAATTCATTCATAACTGATTTGTAGCCCTTGAATATATATATATGCGCCATATACCATATCACCTACATATATATATATATATATATATATATATATATATATATATATATATATATATATATATATATATATATATATATATATATATATATATATATATATGATTGAATAATTTTTATATTTATTTTTTTTGTAGCGTTTTTATTGGCTGAAATAGTGATTTGAAAATCTGAACTCATGCAGCAGGCTTTAAAATTCTCCACTGAGATTTTATCACTAGGTTGAGGTTCAAAGATCTTACCACCACCAGACTTTCTCCTATTCTAAATGTCCCCATGTTGAATGCTGATGATGTTGGTGCACACATTATACTATTAGTTCATCAAAAAAAAAAAAAAGTTAGTGTGAGACTTTTGAAGCAGTACTGGTGTGGCAGAGTGACCGAATGATCGTTGTCTCTCTTCAACCGAACAGTTCACTGTGTTAGCTTGCTAAGTCTTTGAAGAAGTAGGAGCAACCTCGTTTGAGAATATGGTTTCATTCATAGAAGGGAGATGATTGGCAGAGCTTACTGCGATACATCATGTCAACGATATCTTTGGCTTGGACTCCGGAAATTTTACCAATATTGATAAAAAGCCGTGCCATGCCTTCTTCTTGGCAGCTTTTCACTGATGAATGAGAGTTCCTAGTCATTATTTGTAAAATTCAGTTTAAATCTTGGGTCAGTCATTACAAGACAATTTACATTAAATATATCAGGTTCTTCCCTTCACAGAATTTGAATTTTATAACAAAGTTATATTGACTGTCTTGAAGAAAATGACATTTCATATAGCCTAATCCCTATTACATGGTTCAACAATGTTTTCCACAGTACACTATTAAATGATATATATATATATATATATATATATATATATATATTTTTATTAATATATATATATATATATATATATATATATATATATATATATATATATATATATATATTATATATATATATATATATATATATATATATATATATATACATATATATATATATATATATATATATATATATATATATATATATATATATATATATACTATATATATATATATATATATATATATATATATATATATATATATATATATATATATATATATATATATATAAAAATATATATTGTATTTAGTATTTACTACCGCGAACCTCTATATATCTTAAACGAGAGGTTCTTTAACTGAAATGACCATAGCCGGAGAGAAAGGTCTTTTTTCAACCAAGTCGAAATATATATATATATATATATATATATATATATATATATATATATATATATATATATATATATACATAAATATCGTAACGTGTCATGTTTGTCAGTATTATTATTATTGTGTGTGTGTGTTGTGTGTGTGTGTGTGTGTGTGTGTGTGTGTGTGTGTGTGTGTGTGTATTTTAAATCACTAAAAGTTATAAAAAGGCGAATTAAAATTTTTGTCAGACTATAGTTACTAATTACTAGAATAATATCTAATTCTTAAAAAATTTAAAAAATTTTTAAAACTGAGCAGAAGCAAAATCGGACAAAATAATTTTATTTTGGCACAAAATGATGTTATTCAAATAGTTTAAGGATTTTAACTGTCTCATGAGAGCGATGCCGGAGTCGGGCGGCGCGTGGCACATGTAATGATCGATAGCCCATTTTTATAATGTTCTTCAGGGTAAAGCTGGATCGAGTGAAAAAAGTACCGCTCTTCCAGCCCTTTAAAAAAAACTATTAAAAGTTTATCAGAAGTTTTGCTATAAGTTTGTAAAAATATAAACGAATTATACACCGAAGTAGGAAGTGTAGTAATAGTAATTTTTCTGTTTCTGGGTGGAAGAGAACTGCTCTAGGTATTTGATGACCCTATGATCGGACGATGAGAATCAGAACAATGTCTCTACTGATTTCGTCACGGAACTTGCAGAAGAATGCTTTCAAGATCAAACAATCGCCATGTGTTCCTCCAAACGAAATACTCGATTAAATAATGGATATAAGTCGTCGAAAGAGTCTTTCGGGTCGCCGTCGAGATCAGATCAAATAACTATATAGATTAATCATCATTGTTGCAGGTCATGAACAATGGTTGCAAAATGGAAAGAAAAAGAAAAAAAAAATAAAGATATGCTCAAACTCTTTCAGAACTCGTCCCGTGTATTATCTTGGCTCAGAAGATCATTTTTAATGAAGACAATTATAGAATTATTCAACAGAGAAGGATGATCTTTACACAAAGTAGAATAAAGATAGGATGAACAAAAATCTAATCTGATTTATTGACGGCAAGGAGGGAGGGAACTCCTGAGAGGAGAACCAGAAATAGGGTCCCAGTTTTTAATACCCTCCAATACCCCTGATAAATATTTTGACGTGTCCAACAAATTAACGCGGGTGCAAAAACCTTATGTCAGATTCTCTTACAAAATATAAACAGTATTTGGAAGATCAATTTCGAGTTGACAAAAAAAATTTAATGTTCAGCATAGAAACTGTGGACACATTATAGCGATGTAAAATATGTTAAATGTTATTATTATTATTATAATTATTATTATTATTATTGGTTATTATTATTATTATTATTATTATTATTATTATTATTATTATTATTATTGTAATAATGATAATTATTATTATTATTATTATTATTATTATTATTATTTGTTGTGTGTGTATTATTATTATTAATTCCATTCCATTCCATTGTTATTCCATTATTGTTGTTATTCCATTATTCCATTGTTATTTATTCCATTATTCCATTCCATTATTCCATTATTCCATTATTTATTATTCCATTATTCCATTATTCCATTATTATTATTATTTATTATTATTGTTATTCCATTGTTATTATTATTCCATTATTATTATTATTTCCATTATTATTACCGTTTTATTGTTGTTATTATTGTTATTTATTCATTATTATTACTGTTATTTATTATTATTATTAGTTATTACTATTATTCTGATTTATTGAATTATCTGATTGATGTTATTGCATTGTTGTTGATTGTTGTTGTTTTTATATTATTATTATTATTATTATTATTATTATTATTATTATTATTATTATTATTATTATTATTATTATTATTATTATTATTATTATTATTATTATTATTATTATTATTATTGTGTATTATAATTATTATTATTAGTAGTAGTAGTAGTAGTAGTAGTAGTAGTAGTAGTGGTAGTAGTAGTAGTATTAGTAGTGGTATTTTATTATTATCATTATTATTATTATTATTATTATTATTATTATTATGTATTATTGTATTATTATTATTTATTGTTATTATTATTATTATTATTATTATTATTATTATTATTATTATTGTTATTATTTAGAAATTCTATATCAGCTTTTATTTAATATAAGTTTTGCTTTTAGCTTCCTATTCACGAAATTTTTTCTTCTTATTTTCATTTAATTTTCTTGTAAATAATTTGCTAAGAACGTATGAGGCATATTTATATCATATTGGGGTAGCATTTATTTAATGATAGGTATTATGTAATAAATATCATGGATAGAATAAAGTATTTTTCATTTGATTATTATTATTATTATTATTATTATTATTATTATTATTATTATTATTATTATTATTATTATTATTATCATTTATTATTATTATTATTATTATTATTATTATTATTATTATTATTATTATTATTATTATTATTATTATTATTATTATTATTATTATTATTATTATTATTATTATTATTATTATTATTATTATTATTATTATTATTATTATTATTATTATTGTGATATGTTTTGAAAAATAAAAAAAGAAAGAAGTGTGATATTTATTAACTAGAAACGCAATGAGCTATGGCTGTTAATTAAAATATCAGGTCCAATGAGAGCATTTGAATTGAACTTTCCAAACTATCTGAGAATTCGCTCTGAAGCTTGTGCATATAATAGAGCTCTAAATTCTCTCTAATTTCCAAGACTCGAGGACGCAGCCAAAATGCAAGAAGACTTCGCAACAATCTCAAAATTGCGAAATCTCAACAATTTCGCGCTAAAATCTCGAAAAATTGTTTAGGGAAAGTGGGGGTAGGTGAGGAAAATGGGAAGAGGTTTGGAATTAAAACGAGCATTTATAAGGAACTGATGCGTTGCTATTTTACCAGCGAACATTTCTTCCTCCCTTTTTTTTTTTTTTTCACTCGCCTTTCTCGATTTGGTCTAGGATACGTGATTCGTTCGATCCGTAAATCCTAATTCATTATTCATTCGTTTAGAGAAGAGAATCGCATTATTGGTTCAGACTCGATAATTACAACAAAGTTGAGTCGAGAGAAAAGAAAAAAAAGAAAAAAAAATATATTTTATTTTATTTTTTTTTTTTTGGAGATATATATATATATATATATATATATATATATATATATATATATATATATATATATATATATATATATATATATATATAATATATATACATATATATATATATATATATATACTCCCTCTCTCTCTACATACTCACTCTTCCTATATATATATATATATATATATATATATATATATATATATATATATATATACTATGTATATATAAATGTATACTATATATATATATATATATATATATATATATATATATATATATATATATATATATATATATATATATACCACTTTATATATATATATATATATATAAATCCGCTGTGAGTACGGAGCCCAACCTACCATGATAAGGAGGTACTGAACCTTGTTGAGGGTGCAGCAGAAATCAACTCGGAAATCACTGCTCAGTGGGGGGGGGGGGGGGGAGTGAAATAATGTTCTGGAAGATAGCAATTTGCACAGCCCAGAGGAGGATGCGATAGGTCTAAATAACTGAGTGAATTAAAACTAGTTCAAGAAACCCACGTGATGTCTTGGAAAAAGGGCAGATTTTTTACCTTTCCGGATGATGATGAGAATAGTGAGATGGTGATATATATATATATATATATATATATATATACTATATATATATATATATATATATATATATATATATATATATATATATATATATACATATATACCATATATATATATATATATATATATATATATATATATATATATATATATATATATATATATATATATATATATATATATATATATATATATATATATATATATAAGAGAGAGAGAGAGAGAGAGAGAGAGAGAGAGAGAGAGAGAGAGAGAGAGAGAGAGAGAGAGAGAGAGAGAGAGAGAGAGAGAGAGAGAGAGAGAGAGAGAGAGAGAGAGAGAGAGATGCGACCGGTTTTTTAAGATTTTTTTAAAAAACTTCATTTTCTGGTATGAATTTAATAGAAAGAAACCTATAAAAAAATCCCACTTAAACATTTCCATTCCCCAAAAAAAAGATTTAAATTGATTTTAGGTAGAACAAAAGTTATATTCATTTCCGATTTTGAAGCAAAAAAAATCATTTAGGACTAAAAGTTTTCTTTTCATCTGGAACATGAAGAGATATACAGCTAAAACACAGATTTGGCAAAACATTAAAAATCTGCTATAAAATCAGACATATAAATTAGCAAATATGATGAAATAAGGAAAAAAATTTAGAACGAAACTTGCAAAAAAATAAATAAATAAATAAAATCCGTTAAAACATTTTTTAAATATATATATATATATATATATATATATATATATATATATATATATATATATATATATATATATATATATATATATATATACATGTGTGTGCTTTCACTCTCATATATATATATATATCTTCTATATATATATATATATATATATATATATATATCCCTGGTGGAAAAAGGCAAGAGGTTAGCATAATGTCTACTAGAGTTATAAGAAATGATCTATTAGATTCTTTTATTTTACTCAGTTTGTTAAATTTTACGTATTCCACAAGATAGCTAATTTTTTTTTTATTTTTCGAAGGATTGCTATTTTAAATCGATTTTGCTTTATATTTAAATCAAGTCATAAACCTCAGCAGAAAATCATCTTTGTAATCCAAAGTGATAGATAAGTACTTTTTTCCCATTGTATGCAAATTGATACCAAACAGTATAAGGATAGAAAAAAAATTTCGTACCATTTCTTAATTTGAAATCCAGTCTTATTATCCCGCGAACTTGTCAGAGATTTGGCGCATCAAATAAGTATACTATATTCCAACAATGGATATGTAATAGGAATATTTATATGCTGTTTTGCTTTTAAACCCAAATTGAACAGGTTTATTTTCAAACCATTTGATGGATAAATATGTTGACAGAAGTTGAATAGGTTTATTTTCAAACCATTTGATGACTAAATAAATATGTTGCCAGAAATTGAACAGGCTTATTTTCAAATCATTTGATGATTAAATATGTTAATATAAATTGAACAGGTTTATTTTCAAATCAATTGATGGCTAAATATGTTGATAGAAATTGAACAGGTTATTTTCAAATCAATTGATGGTTAAGTATATTGATAGAAATTGAACAGGATTATTTTCAAATCAATTGATGGTTAAATATATTGATATAAATTAAACAGGTATATTTTCAAACAATTTGATGACTAAACATGTTGATAAAAATTTAACAAATATGTTTTCAAACCATTGATGGCTAAATATGTTGACAGAAATTGAAAAGGTTTATTTTCAAACCATTTGATGGCTAAATATGTTGATATAAATTGAACAGGTTTATTTTCATACGACGTGATGGCTAAATATGTTGATAGAAATTGAATTGGTTTATTTTCAAACCATTTGATGGCTAAATATTTTTCATTTGTTTCATCTTGCAGCTTCTTTGTAAAGCTTACATAAGATAACCAATTTTCATAAAATTATGATAATTTAAGGGCCTTCATGTCACAATACTCGTCGCTTAAAAATATGCACGTCAAAATTAGTGGGTGAAAATAGAGGTAGAGTATTCAAGGATTTATCGGCTGTATGTATGTATGTATGTATGTATGTATGTATGTATGTATGTATGTATGTATGTATGTATGTATGTATGTGTGTATGTATGTATGTATGTATGTATGTATGAGCATAGAGTTTAAATTTGGGTTCAGAGAGTCGAGGAGAGAAAGGCTGAGACTGTTTGGAAAGATGTTTCGCAAGAGTCCTTCTCAATGGTGGAAAATGCAACTAGCTCAAAGATTTCAGAAGAGCAGTATCTGTTGCAAAGCGATTGTTTTGGAGAGAGACGACAGGTTGTTGCAACAGAGATAAAAGTAATAATAGACACGAGGTAGAGATGAAATGCCTAGACTCCACCTCCTCAATGAGGCTGTTAGGTGAAACCACCCAATAATTTACTATGCCCTTTCTAGAAGGGTTGAACAATCCTAGTTATTTAAGGCAATCTCCAGGATGGTGAGGAAAAAAGTATACTGAAAGCACCTTGAAGAAAGCCACTAACTGCTGCTTTTCAGTGAAAGGAACACCATGTAATAATTTCAGGAAGATCTATGCAAGAAAGAAAAACAAATAGGAGAATATCAAAGAATAAGAGGAAAACTGATTGAACTATGTGTGATTTCAAGATGTTTAGTAGAATATGTAAGGTAAACATGAAGGAATTGAGGTTTCTTAGGCACTGAAAACACACACACACACACCTCATATATATATATATATATATATATATATATATATATATATATATATATATATATATATATATATATATATATATATATATATATATATGTATATATATATATATATATATATGTATGTATATATGTATATATATGTATGTATGTATAACAAAAGTATCTTAATCCAGAAGTAGGTTTCTCTTTAAGAATTTGGCAAGACAGTTCCATTTTTAGCTTCAATATGAAGAGACGCGAAGAGACTGGCAAACAGAGTCAAACAAACTGACAGACAGACAAACCGACACACAGGAATGAACTGAAGATAGCAAAATCTCTTTAAAAAAAGTCCACTTGCTTAATAAACACAAAAACAAATTAAAGAATAATTCTGAGGAGAGAGAGAGAGAGGAGAGGAGAGAGGGGAGAGAGGATAGAGGAGTAAAGGAGCTAAAAAAATAGCTTACGCTTCAGAGACAATATATATATAAACCCAGAGAGAGAGAGAGAGAGAGAGAGAGAGAGAGAGAGAGAAATGGATCTTGGATTTCAAGAATAAAATGACAAACTGTCTTCATTCGCTGACAGCTGACGCGTCCTCAACTTTGCCGACAATTGGAACTTTCAAAGACTTCAAATTATGGACAGTTTAGACGGCAATTTGTTCACCAAGAAAAAAAACAAATTGAAGATAGGCACTACTAAATTATAAAGCGTCAGAAGATCTGCGCTTTTAAAAAGTTGTTTATGAAAGCACCGCACAAATTACTCATACACATCAATCTGGGTTTAAAACTACAAAAACGACAAATTAATGTCATGTAAGTAAAATTTCTTTAGTTTACTTCAAAATGAACACACAGCTGCAGCCCACATACACACACACCTCCACACACACACACACACACACACACTTCCTTCCATCCATGTTTCCATTCCATCTTTCTCCATTATATCCTTCTTCCTTCATTCCATCCTTCTCTCTTTTCTCTCTCTCTCTTTCTCTATATATATATACTCCCTCCATATATATATATATATATATATATACTTTTCTATATATATATATATATATATATATATATATATATATATCTTTCTTTCTTTCACTGCTCTCTTTCTATATATATGCTCTTCTCATATATATATATATATATATATATATATATATATATATATATATACC
>JABUQX010035642.1:47500-52500 GCA_015478945.1 Trachelipus rathkii | reverse complement strand
TTACTATTATTTTATGAATGTTATTATTATTTCTGTTTATATTATATATTATATTATCGTATTATATTATAAGTATTAGTACTACTAAATTCATATATTCTATTTATTTTTCTCCTGACTTTTGAATATGATCATGTAACGTGATTATTTTATGAATATTATGTTCATATATTAGTAGTTATTAACTATTAGTATATCCTATTATTCATATCGTATTTATTGATGATTATTATTGATATTTTATTATTAATAGGTATTATTATTGTTATTATATTGTATTATTATTAATTATTATATTAAGTATTGATTTATTATTATTATCTATTACATATTATTATTATTTATAATTGAATACTTTTGATTATATATTAGGTATTAGTTGATTTAATTTATGTAGGTATGACTACTATTATTTTTATTATTTATTTTTAATTATTTATTTATTTTTTATTATGTTATATTATTTTATTATTAGTATTATTATTATATTTTATTATTATGTATTTATTATTATTAATATTTAGTTATTATTATATGTATTATTAGTATTAGATATTAGAAATTACTATTGATATTTATTGTTTTGATGATTATTATTATTATACTATTTTATTCTTAATTATTTTTATTTATTAGTATGATTAATTATTATAATATTATATTATTATACATTATTATTATTATTATTTATTATTATTATATTATTATTTATGATTATATATTATTATTATTGATTGTGATTAATTATTATTATATTATTATTATGTATTATTTATTATTCGATTATTGATTATATTATATTGATTTTATCTATTATTATCTATTGTTATATGAATGTGAGAGGTAATTGTTTATGATGACTGATAGTGTATTATTATCTGTGATGTATTAGATATTATTAGTAAGTATATATATCTATAGTATTAGTATATTTATTATTGATTAATTAATATTCATTATTTTAGTATTATTATTATTATTCATTATATTATTATTGTTATTATGTTTATTACTTGTTATATATGATTATTAATGTATTATTCTACTTTTTATCCCTTATATTTTACCATCAGTATATTTAGTCTATTATGTCCCTATTTTGCTCTTTATTAACTTTATAATATTATTCCGTATTACTATTATTTTGCGGCTCAATGGACGAGAACGTCCCCCTAGTAGCCCTTTGTTTATTTAGTTATCTATTTATTATTATGTAATTTTAAATATATATATAATATTATATAGGTAGTATATATTATATATAGTATAAAGCTATATTAATATAAAGTATGATATTAATAGTTATAGTAGTATTATAGTATAAATTTATAGTATATCTATTATATAATTATATACTATATGTGTATATAAATATAGCAATTTAAATAATTATACTATATTTATAGACAGTAACCACCACTCACGGGCAGAACCCTTTTCAAGGAGAGAACAGAATAATAAAATAATAAAAAGAAAATTGAAGGGGATGAAACGAAAGATATCTTTACAAAATCTCCGCAGAGTAATCTCGGTCTGAGGTAACCGCAGACACATGATTTAAATTTATGGAAATTAAATAAAGCAGAAAAAAATAAATGAAGGCAGAGAGTTCCACAGAAGAGAGGTGGTTGGAAAGAAGGAGGCACTACAACAAACAAGTTCGGGGTTTCCAATATTCACACAGAATTCAAAAGAAAGTAGAGCACCCCTTATACAACGAGGGCGACGCATTGGTGGAGGAATACGAGAGATCAACTCCGTCGAGCACCTGCCGTTGTAGTATCTATAGCAAAGAGATAGTGCACCAACGCCACGTTGCAGAGATAGAGGGTCAAGAGAGTTTGAAAGTAGGGGACAATTTATATTAATCTTTTAGCCTTAGCCTCAACCCAATCCAGAAAAAGGACCGAATCGGAGTCCTCCCAGAAATGGAAACAGTACTCCATACAAGGGCGGATAAGACCTTTATATAATAGGAGTGACTGTTCGGAAAAAAAAATTCCCGAAAATTAAACAGAACTTTAGAAGACGGGAACCATTGAATCACGGATTCATTCCCCGGAGATCACAACCCCTACTTTTACAGCAGTCACCGAAGCGTCCTTCAAGTCAAAGTAAAATCATACCAAGGGTAGGTACCAAAGAACCAACGCAATGCGCTCCCTCCCCCCAAATTAGCTCGACTAAAATGCCAGATATTATTACTATGATTTTGCGTTTCATTTATTATTAAAATAACTACTGAATTTAAACAATTATTTTTGGGACAAAATGGGCTTCTGTGCTGACCATTTCGTTCTAAGCTCCCTTACAGTAGAAGACTACATTGATTTATTTAAGTCATCTTAATGATTAAATATCATTTGATATAGTAAATTTTATAATGCAGTATAATCTTAATCCTAAGATAGGTTATTTTCTTATTAACAATTATAGCAATAATAACAATAATTAAAAGGCTATTTATAAAAACGATAACGATAACAAAAACGATGATGATGATGATGATGATGATGATGATGATGATGATGATGATGATGATGATGAGTGAGATGGAGGATGATGATGCAGATCGATGATGATGCATGATGAATGATGAGGATATGATGATGATGAATGATAACGATGGATGATGATCGATGAGATTAGGAATGATGATGGATGATGATAGAGAGATGAGATGATGATTGATGATGATGATAGACTGGAGATGAGATGAGAGACTCGAGATGATGAAATGACGAGATGGATCGGATGCAAGGTCGATCGATGATGACTGAGTGATGGATTATGAGATGAGAGATAGGAGAAGAATCGATGAGATGAGATGATGATGAGAGATGAAGCTGATAATAAAATAAGTATTATCTAATAATAAATACTTGTAATATTTAGTTGTAAAAATCTAATAATAGAATATAATAATAATAATAATAATAAATAATAATAATAATAATAATAATAATAAAATCAATATAAATTTGCATAAATATTGATAAGAGATTAACTTAATTTATTCTTATCAAAATTTAAAAAAAAAATTCATAATGAAAAGAATAACCAATGAAAATAGTAAAAAATCGTAACTCTCTTAATGAATAACAGTGAATAATAATATCGTAATTAATAATAATTAATAATAATAATAAAAGAATAATGAAAATATAATAATAATAATAATAATAATAATAATAATAATAATAATAATAATAATAATAATAATAATAATAATAATAATAATAATAATAATAAAAATAATAATAATACAATTAATAATAAAAAATAATTATAATGAAGGAAAAATAATATAATAATTTAAAAAGTTACTTAATAATAAAAAATTGTTAATTTACAATCTCAACAATTTTCATTAGTGAGTAATTTTATAACATAATTAATACTAATATAGTTAATAAGTTAATATAATTATAATAGCCTACAAGCAGAGAACTACAACAATAAAATAATAATAATAGTAATAATATAATATGAATAATAATAATATTTTTACATACTCAATATAATATAATATAATAATAATAATAATGAATAACTAATAATAATATGATAATGGATAATATGATAATATGCGTGGAGATAAATGATGAGATATAAAGTAAATAATATAAACAAAAATAATAATAATAATTACATATAAATAATAAAATTATAAAAATGGATAATGATAATGATAATGATAATGATAATGATAATAATAATAATAATAATAATAATAATAATAATAATAATAATAATAATAATAATAATAATAATAATAATAATAATAATAATAAAATAATTAATCGTAATCTTTTCTCTTCATGGAAATTACTGCTTGCATGGATATTGATGAATACTAAATACTTTTAAAGAAACATTTCATGTTGTAGATCTTGCGATGAATCGTTGTAGATTTTAGCAGATTTATAGCTAACTGCTTGTCTAGCTTTTTCAAAATGATAAAATGATGATTCATAGGTGAGCTATTTCTTAGATTTATACCTTTAAAATCTGATTATAATGAATGTTAGATTTGAGGAAGTTACAGGCCTCGTCGTGCGTGATCTTGTTCTTTTCTTTGAAAAGAGATTGATTTAACAGGTCTTCAAACGGCAAATTTATTAGGGTTTTTAAATAAAGGTGGTGTATCGTCATAAAAGTTTCTAGTAGAAGTTGACAGTCGGATGAAACATTTTTACATAGCAATAACCGATTTTATAGCTGATTTTTTACCATTGCCGAAGACTGGGAGACAATATAGTAACTAACAGTGGTTGTATTTGTGGGTAATATATTTTTCAGTATATATATATATATATATATATATATATATATATATATATATATAATAATATTATATAATATTTTTTATATATATATATATATATATAATATTATATAGTAATATATTCTCTATATAATAATATATATATATATATATAGTATATATACGTATATACTATATTTATATATAGTATATTAATATCTCATATATAGTATATATATATATATATATATATACTAATATATATAATAGGGGTGATAGTATAATAGTAATAATTATAAATATATATATACAGTATATATATATAAGATATATATATATATAATATATATAATATATATATATATAACAGGAAAGTATTTTGCTATTTTTACTAGAACATACATGTGTTCCGTTAGTTTGCTCACTAGCTGTTTAAAATGTTTTTTAATTTTAATTTTTCGTCTATTGTTACCCCAAGTATTTTAGCATTTGTGGTCTATCTTCCAACTTAACCCCTTTACCTTATTTGAAATAATGAAGCGCAAGTTCTAGTTTATTACTAATAATAATAATAATAATAATAATAATAATAATAATAATAATAAAATAATAAGTAATAATAAATAATAATATATAATAATATATAAGTAATAATATATAATAATAATAATAATATGAATATAATTATAAATAAATAATAATAATAATAATAATAAGTAATAATAATAAAATA
>JABUQX010035642.1:40000-45000 GCA_015478945.1 Trachelipus rathkii | reverse complement strand
ACTACTGTTTAAGGTGAGTAACAATCAACATGAAAAATTGAGTGAAAAAGAATGAGTAATTATAATAATTAATGAAATGCCTTAAGAGTTGAATATTCAATTTTTGAAATACTTTCTATTACTAGGCGAACATTGCTTACCTGCCGCCAGGACCGGCCACCTTTAAAATATATATATATATATATAATATATATATAAATATATACTATAATAATAAATATATCATATAATATAGATATATACTAATATAATATATAATATATATAATATATATATATAGACTATATATATATACTATCAACAGTCCTGAAAATGCTTGTAAGATAAATAAAAATCAAAACTTGCCCTACGACGCCGCTGCAATGGCAAGGCATCCGAAGACGCGTCAAAAGGAAAGCGTGGCTGTCAGAAATTCATGAAACGATCATGAAACTTGACTCGCTGATCAATGTATATTCCATCTTCCTTGGCTGGCAACTTGACCCTGACTAAGCCTCCTACATCTTTATTCATATACGATATTATATATAATATAATATATAATAAAATAATATATATTATATATAAAAATATATTATATAATAGTAAAATATAATAATATATATATAATATCACGTGGCGACCCAGTAACTTACTACTCGTGCCTCTCGCCCTTTCCTCTCTCTCTCTCTCTCCTCTCTCCTCTCCTCCTCTCTCTCCTCTCTTCTCTTAGTAGTCCTTAGTAGTAGATATATATATAATATAAATAGAATATAATATAGATATATATAATAATATATAAACGTATTATACGATCATAGATATTATATTTAGAAATATATGATAAGAAAATATATATATATAGAATAAAATATATATATATTATAATATAGTTATATATATATAGTATATATTATAATCTATATATATACTATATATATATTGAGATATTCCTGCTAAACAAGTTTTCTAGTAGCAACACGTTTTCTTGTTGTGCAGGTTAGCGATATATTTAGAATAGTTATAATAATTATAATAACTATAATAATTTGAACTTCCATATTGTTAAGTATTTTAAGAATTTTTTAAAAGTTTATTTTTTATGTTAGTAGTTATTTTAAAGAGATAGTATATATTATAAGGTATATATTTAAACATATTATTAAAACATCATTTATAAACCATGGTTTTCTGCAAACAGAATCGATAACCGTGCCCGACTTCCCGCTCTCGCTCTTTGAGCAGAATGCCTCCAATGTGTAATAATTTTTAAAAGTTTATTTTTTATGTTAGTAGTTATTTTAATGAGATTTTACAATTATAAATTTTTATAGTAATGTCTATTTATTTGTGTCCAAAATTTAACTTGAGAACATATTGTAAAAAAATAGTAATTCATTCCCAAGCTTTACTTTGGAGATTGATTTATTTATTTATTGTTTCTGCGAATACAAGGATGTGTGTGTGTGTGTAAGGAATTATGATCCTCCTCTTAATATTTCGTTTTTGCGAAGATGTATTTGAAGTTTATACAATTTATACAACTGCGGTACATTAGATTGTAAAATGCCTTAAGTAACAAACAAGATATATTAGTGACATTGCAATTTAGATTCTCAAATTTACATGTATATATTTTTCATTTTTATAAATCATTCGTTTGCTTTGCTTTTCATATTCAGTTCAAAGTTTGTTTTTTTTAAGCTCAAGTTGTTAAAAGACATTTAATTTTTTTCATGTAACCTCATAGTCATTAGCGTATGCTTAGAAGAATTATATAGAAAAATAAACTTGAAATCACTTTTGAGAGATGATTATTGAAGTCAGTTTGTTAGAAATGTTTTTAAAATTGTTAAATATCTAAATCTTCGGAAATCTAAAGTTACCTCAGTTGCTTCTGTTAATCATACCGTTTCATCTCTGAATATTTTCGAAGTTTTTGTAAATTTAATAAATAAAAGAAACAACGATAACTGATTAACTTCTCTTTTCCTGGATATCTTCTTTCTTGGCTGTTCTTTCGTTCTCTTCATTTCTTGTGGTAATGTTTACTATCCACCAATGTCTGGGGATCCCAAGGTTCCAATCGCCAGTCTCTCCCACTACGTTAGTATAACTTTTTATATTTTAGTAAAACCATTATGAAACGTTAATCAGACCACCACAAGAGATAAATCCACAACATGTTCTCTTAAAATAACTAGCGGTACCATACACGTCATAAACCATGAGCTTACTCCCCGTATACAAATACACTCCTAGGTTAGCACAACAGAACTATTATTTTTTATATTTACTGAATGCATTACAACATAGTAAGTAAACCACTGCAGCCTAAATCGTCCAGAACACTAAATCAATCATTGTCATATAATTTTGCTTATCGTTAATATATATATATATATATAATATATATATAATATATATATATATTATATTATATATAATAATATAATATATAATATTAATATATATATTATACTATATATATATATATAATAAATTAATATATAAATATATACGTATATATATAATATATACTCTATATATATTAATTATATATTAGGGATGTACCGGAACGCAGGTCCGGCGGAACCCCTCGATTGTTTGGGAAAAGTTTCGGTTCCGGTCCCGAGGAACTAACGCGGAACTTTCTACTTTTTCAAACGTACTTTCTTAAATAAAATTCAGTAAATTGACTTGTCATTTCACAGTTATGATTATAGCATAAAGAAAATAATATTGAAATTAATATTACGTCGTACCCTCGTAGAACGCGGGGGTTAGGTTCCTGACCCCCCGCGTTATAGGCGATATCCGCGTATAACTTTATAGACCCTGAAAAATCATTGAAATTTTAAAAATTTAACCTTTCAATTTTGTCTAATAAGTGATTGCAGCTGCATTTTAATTTAATCTCGTAATAAAGATTGAACAAGAGTTCCAAATACCATGTTCAAATAAATAGAAATTAAGAGTAATTTTTATTGGCTAGTTATTTAGTAGATATTTATTAACAGTAGCAGTACACCTATCATATCTTAAAATGAGCCACAAAAAAAGTTTTTTAGTTTTTTTAAATGAAAAAAATATACAAGTACAACAAAAATATAAAAATTTGGAGATAAAAATTGTTTTTAAAATATATTTGAATTGAATAATACCGAGAAATGTTTTAGACTATTTCAGTTTTAACAACTGTGCACAAAAATAGTTTCTTTTCAAATTGTAAATGAAGTTGACGGTGTAAGAGATGAAGGCAGTACAGAATCTGAGTTTGATATTGGCTGCTTTTTGAGAGAAAATACATCGATTTTGTAATTCGACGCTTTATGCCTTTTTAAGCTCACCATAATTTTTTTTCTTTTCATTTTCATTATCTTAACAATGTATGTAATTATTTTTATTTAATTTTGCAATTTTAATTTTAATCTTTTTAACATATGTCTTACGAATTTTAATTTTATTTTTGGTTATTTTAATTTTTCTTTTTGCTTTTTATATCTTTTTGCCACACGCGGTATAGCAAAGATCTCGTTCTTAGAGACGCCGTCTACGAGGGGCGACTGTAAGTGTGAACAAACTATACATAAAATGACTTTACGACTCCTATACTTTCGAAAACTTTAAATATGAAGACAATATTTTCACAACTCGAACGGGTAAGCTTTAATACTCTGAAGGGGTGGAGATATTTTTGATTTTTTGTGTGATTTTTATTTAATATTTATTTTTTAGGTTAAGATATGCCCATGAGAATTGCTTTTTTTAATTATTATTTTTATAAAATGTACGTTAATAATCCTAATTATTGCCTATTTAATAATAAGCTGGTAAACTATATATAATGTAGTTTAATGTTTCTTTGATAAACTTTATATAGTAATATATATTTTTTGTATTTTTAAGGTACTTTTTTAACAGATATTATAATCTATTTATATATAATATATATATATATTTGTAATAGATTAATAATATACATAGGAAATAAGTATATGTGTATTTATAAAGGATATATAATGATACTGTATAATATCTTTAGTATTGTAATTTATTTTTTTATTTATTAAAAATGACTTGAAAGAACATTGATGAATTTAGTAATAAGATATAGGAAAATATAGGTAATAATAAAATTTGTGTTTAAGAAGGATTTTAATTATTAAATTAGAAAACTTTTTGGAACAATGATATAATAAAATTATGAATTTATTAATATCTGAATAATAAACCTTAATAAAAAATATCATTGATTTAAATATTGATCTTCTTTTGATGCCACATCCATGCTTTAGAATCTAGATCACTGGGGATAAAATAAGAGAGATTTCGTACGGGGTATTATATTATTATTATTATTATTATATTTTTTAATATTATTAATTAATATTAAATATATTATTTAATTATTATTAATTATATTTATTATTATTATTTATTATTATATTATTTATAATTATTATTATTAAAAGAAATTAACTTTAAAGTAGACAACTACTACGAAACAAAATATTAACTAACTGTTTAGCCAAAAATTTAAAAAATTTTTAAAAACAACGATTCCATAATTTTTCTTTAATTTAGAAATGAATTTATTTGAATTTTTGAAATGTTGTTGGTGTAGAAAAATAAGTTTGCCTCCATGTGTGAGTTAAACATCAATCTTCTTATCCTCAATACACGTTACCCGCTTCGAGAAAAAAACATTTTAAACCTTTAAGACCTGTAGAACTTCATATAAGTTGCGGCTTTTCCAGAAGCCCGACTACAGACCGGGCAGGCACACAAGGCGCACATGCAGTCGTTTCCAGAGCCCGTTTGCGCACTTCTATGTCGTCACTAAACGTCACAGTCAGGCGCCCGTTGTTAAATCCTCGATTTCGGGAATTAATAAACGGGCGAGCTGGCGGCGAAATCTTTTGTTTACAAAACAAGATCTTTTTACAAAACAATGTTCGGAAAATGGCTTGCAAAATTTTTTTAATATTTCAGTTAACCTTTTATATTAAGGATACTAA
>JABUQX010035642.1:27500-35000 GCA_015478945.1 Trachelipus rathkii | reverse complement strand
TTATAACTGGATCCTAGATGTCCAAAAGAAAAATCTTACAAAAACCAAGTAAATTTTAGGGAGACAGCTATTTGGTTTTTGTTATACTTTTTGACACCAATACAGAAGTTTAAATCAAAAGTCTAAATGCTGAAATATTTTCTCTGTGGCTAAAAAGCCATTGATATTTTAAATATCTTTATACCACAAAAGACGTTTAATAACTATATTTGTATTTTATGTTTTCTCTGTTAAAATGTTTTAATTAAATTATTAATTTAGTTGTATAGGTAGTTGTAGCTGAGAGACGAGCGTATTCTATGTTAATATATTTGACAATATTACCGAAAACGGCGAAAAGGGAATCATTCTAGTTGAAAGCTTGGAAAATGGTAAGATAAACTTCTGTAGGGGGTTTGTGAGTATTTTTGTGACAATTCATTACGATCCTGTAGCTTCGGGTCATCTTGGATGATCTAAACATTTTGTCTTGCATTGGAATAAACTTAGAAGCAACCAGGGAGCTGGAAAGTCTCTAAAGCTCCTCAAAGTACGCATAGAATTATGAAATAAATTTTAATTTGCCTATTTATTAGTTATAAAATAATAATAACGTGCTTTATTGTGCTATTTTAAAGAAATAATGTTTTCATATTTTTAATTTCATTTGCTTGATATTGAGTTTCATATGTAATTGTTTTAATACATTTAAAAATCAGATCTTCGAAGCAAGCGCAAAATCATAATAGCAGTGGTAAATAGTAATTTATATACTGTATAATAAAGTATATATTTATTAAATTCTATTATTATTCTCATTATTTTCTCAGAATTACAAAAATATAGCAAAATATAATAGCTGTTTTTTTGTTTTTTTTATTCCAACCCTGCTTCTAAGTAATTATCATGCCCACGGATCGGGTAAAAGAAATTTTTGCTGCTTCCGGCCCCATCATTTTAAAATTATTTGGTTTCTGGCTTGCTCCCCTAGTTACCTAATATTTAATTGAATTTTTATTAAATTACTTCTCGAAATTTTTCATTTTTATGCTTTGATAATTGTAGCCGTCCAGTTATAGAAATTTTACAAACGTTCTATCTCTTGTGTATAATTTTTGTTATAGATTATTTTCCAACGCAGTTTAAATTTTCATTACTTTATTATAGGATTTACCTGTATTATATTAATAAAAGTACAATTTTATTTTTTTTTTATTCATAAGCAAAGATAGTTTCTAAATCATTAAAAATATAACTAAAGTTTTACTCGTTTTGGATGGGCGTGGAGGTGTTATATTGATATCTAGCTTTCGGGTTCTTCACACAATAATCGGAAATCTAATTCAGATGTAACATAAAAGTACAAATATAGTCCTTCTACGTTCATGCCGTCATGGTATTTACTATAGACATTCCTTTGAAAGTTTATTCCAAAGATTAAAGGGATTTGTCTAAATCTAGAGAAAATTCCGCATTTTACTGATAGTTGCTTTGGCCGATATAAAATTAAGTATAATTTCAAATATTTGCAAATACAGTTGTGAATGGCATTATTTTTTGCCACTTCACGTGGTAAGAATGCTGTAATGGTATCGGTGCAATTGTTAAAAAAACGGCAGCCAAATCCAGCTTACAAGGAACTTTTCAAGAATCAAATTCTATCACCTTCTCCCATATAGCCCGAGGATTCAGCCTACTTACTTACATTAAGTTCGAAGGTTTATTTTTTTAGGACTTCAGGTACATCCATAAGCAAACGATTAAATGTATAATATTATCAATACTCAGAGTTTTACAGGAAAAAATATAAACCAACATACTAATGAAATTTAAAATTTTATGAGTCCAGCAGAGTAAATGAGAGAGAGAAAAACTTTTAAACTAATTTTGTCTTTTACAATAAACACAAAGGATTAAAACAGCAAAGCTAAAAGTGTACTGTCATGATTATCAATAATTTAGTAAAAATTGAAAAGCCCATGATTAGTATGTAGCCTATTAACCAAATTTTGCCAATATTGAAAAAAATTATTAACAATTTTAATTTTATATTTTTCCAATCTCGCTTATTTTATAATATTTTGAACTTAAATGCGAAGACGTTGAATTTAAATCACAAATATCATCGTGTCATTTTAAGAAATATCCACACCCACCCATGAAAAAAAAACAAATTAAAAGATAATGCCAACCCTGAGAAGTACAAGAATCTCACTTTCTCCATTCAAATTTTTCTCTGACGTTTGAATTTCATCCAAGCAGATTCCAACTTTGTCATTGTCATCATTGCTTGATATAATCCAAATTTTGATTTAATAAATGCTTATATAAGGCAATAGAGTATAATGTAATTGCGAAACAGTTCCATTTTTTCAGATTACTCTGGAGACATTATATTTATATTGAAGGGGTTAAATTCTATAGAAGAATATTATTAGATGTTGAAGGAGTAAGCGTTGTCACGATAAAGTGGCGTATCTTCCCGGAAGCTGCTTAGGATTCTTCATTGGTGCTAGCAGCCACCTGCATCAGACGCCATAGAACTCTTCCCCCCCAAGTGCCAATGCCGCGAGCACACTCCGTTCTCCGAACCTGGAAGGACGTTGGGTCGAGTAGCTGTCAGGTGAGAACTAGGTGTGCACACATTAAGATCACCGAGAAGGCTTCGACCACTCTGTACGTTTACGTGCAGTTGGTTCGCACCTGCAGAAGCTTGAGAAGTACGGTACAGACAGCACAGGCTGACCGAACAGAGTAGCGCCCAACAGAAGAAACTTGATTTGATGGTTGTTCGGTGATTTGATGGATGTTCGGAATCACATTTGATGGATGTTCATGGTTGCTTGCTGGTGTTCGTTGTGTCATTCCAGTGGCACTTGTCACTCAGATGTCACAAATTTGAAGGGGTTAAATTCTGGTCTTGAATAACCACCTTCAATAGAAGAATATTATTAGCTGTTGAAGGAGTAAGCGTTGTCACCAAAAAGTGGCGTTTCTTCCCGGAAGCTACTTAGGATTCTTCAGTGGTGCTAGCAGCCTCCTACCCAAACGCCACAATATATATATATATATATATATATATATATATATATATATATATATATATATATATATATATATATATATATATATATATATATATATTAACATATATATATATATATATATATATATATATATATATATATATATATATATATATATATATATATATATATATACAGGTTGGGGTTTTTTTGAGAAAAAAATCAATTTTGGATTTTTTGGATTTTTTGAGATTCGTGACGTCACACGAAATATAATTTGTAAACAAACTTTTTTTTGTCAAGTTTGATATAGTATTATTTTTAACCCTAGGCCCTAGCTCTGAGTTCAAAATCTTAAAATAGGCCCTATATACTATGCCAAAATGAAGAGCAACATTTGAATGGCGAAATTAATATTCAGTCAAAAATAAAGAAAACACATGTTTGAAACATGATCTTTGTTGACATTTTTATAGTATAGAAATTTGTAACAGAGTAGCCTTGCTATGATATTATTGTTATATATTTTTTTTATTTCTATTGAAGTTAAATCACTTAAATATGCAAAAAAAAAATAAAATATATATATATAAAAAAGCAAAATAAGCAAAAAATCATGATATATATATATATATATATATTATAGATATCAATAATAATAATATATCTTTCTCTTCTAATATAATATCTAATAACTTATATATACTTCTATATATATATATATGTGCATATATATATATCTTACTAAATCTTTCATATAACTCATGCTCATATAACATATATCTTCTAATATATGCTCTCTAACAATATATATACAGTGGCGTGTCGGGGGGCCATATAGCCCCACCAGCCTTTCTAGACACTAAAAAAAAAAAGAAATTTTAAGTATCATATCTGTTAATAATATAAAGTGCGGAGGTTAAATTAATTTTATATAATTCGTCGCTGTCAGGGAACAAATCTCGTAAGATGGCGATCGTTTAGTTAAAAACTAAACTTAGTAATCAGGAAAATGCAACAATTAAAATTTTCTGACGAATTTTAGAAAAGAATATTAAGCGTATCATGGCTGGGTATTGAAATTGCTGTACCAAGTATAAATTCAAAAAAATACAGACCCAACATTCCTACTTCCGACCACCACCTGAGCTTAGCCTTCCGTACATCCATTTGCCATTTTTAGGATGATTTATCTCAGTAGGAGGTTTTGAATCTAAAGTGTTTTTATTTCCTTGCGTTCTGTCATACCGAGCCCAGGTGTAATGTGCCATGAAAGATAAAAAGGTGTGTAAACTTTGCAAGGAATACCTCGAAACCCTAATAGAGATTTAGTAAAGCAGAATGGGATTTATGGAAGTTGAAATGTCATCACAGCACAGATCGTCCAAAAACAGCAATATACGGACTAGTTTCTTGTTTGCAGTCACAATTTCAAATATTTACATCTTGTTTGCAAATACTGGCTTTAATTTACCAGTGTCTACTGCTCCAGTGGGAAGAAGCTTTTCAACATTGCAAAGACTTCTGAAAATCTGGCAGAAATACTGTGGAATGAAGACTTACTGGACTTGCCCTCCCTCTACATACATCGAAAATATGTTGACATAAAAATTAAGATGTTATCTCGGATTTTGCTCACTCTCATGTCCGGCGATTAAAGTTAACAATTTAGGTAAGATGATTTTAGTAATTTATATAAATTACTCTTATTTTTTCTTAGAAATTTAATATTTGGTCCTTCCACTTTATATATATATATATATATATATATATATATATATATATATATATATATATATATATATATATATATATATATATATTTCTATATACTACTATATATATATATATATATATATATATATATATATATATATATATATATATATATATATATATTCTTTACTATATATATTTATATATATATATATATATATATATATATATATATATATATATATATATATATATACAGAGCCCTCTTAACCATTAGGCAAACTAGGCAAATGCCTAGGGCGGCAGAATATGAGGGCGGCCCCAAGGTGGCTGGAACGCGACGGGCAACGACAGCCAAAAACAAACCAAAAAAAACATATCTATATATATATATATGTATATACACATATATATATATATATATATATATATATATATATATATATATATATATATATATATATATTTCTCACCACCACTCACGCGGAAAGTTCTATTCAAAGAGGGGGTGCACGCCTCAGAAGTTCACACTTAACGCAAATTACGCATATGAGCACAGACACAGGCTTTAAAGAGGGAGATTAAAGTCAGCAGGAAACACAGAAAGATGGAGAGAAGGAATTCCACAGAACCGGGTGGCAAGAAAAGAATGAGGCACCGTAGCAGAACAACCTGGAGTTGCAATATCCACACAAAAACTCGTGCACAGACACAGCACCCCTTGTGTTACAAGGGCGTCGTAAAGGTGGTGGTACGCGAGTGACAAGTTCCCTCGAGCACCTGCCGCTGCGGTACCTATAGAAAAAGAGAAAAGCACCAGCATCGCGATGCAAAGATAGAGGGTCAAAGAGAAGTGGAAAGTACAGACAGTTTATAAAAGTCTTTTGGCTTTTGATTCGACCCTGTCAAAAGCCAGGTGAGGATCCAGAGCCCCCAGATATGAGCAGTACTCCATACAAGGGCGGATGAGGCCCACTTGTGTGGCTGGAGTAGCAGGGAAGAGAGGCTCCTGGTCTAAACTTGGAATCTCCGAGTTTCTTTGGGCCGCCCTAACCTTCGTTGATGAGGTTTTCCAAAACATTTTTGTTTATGTTAAGGCCAAGGATGTTTATATTGTCAACAGGAGAGACAAGAGAACCGTCGAGAAGAGATAGGATAGTTGGAAGGTGTTTTAGAGAGGGAGATTTGTAGAAGTTGAGTTTTTAAAGAATTGAATTTCACAAGGTTGAGGTAACCCCACCCGGAAATCCTATCCAGATCAGCGAGAATAGAATCGGAAAGAGAGAGGCAATTGCAATTCTAGAAGTAAAGAGGGAGCAGAATTGAAATGAGTTGAAGAATGTGTTGGACGTGTGCGCCCTTCCAACACTGAGAAAGAATGTTAGTTTTTGAGACATAGAATATAGTTGAACGAGGGCGGGGTCAGCATGGATGCACAAGCCCTGTCAAAATTCGGGGAGGAACACCATCCGGTCCACCCGCCTTCTAACGTTCATAGATTTCAGGAGTCCATGCGCGATCAAATGTAATCACAGGCGAAGGCATAGGACACCTGAGAGGGAGGAGGAAGGAGGAGGGAGGAGGAATGCAGAATCTCAGGTTGAGTTAGAGGAAAATAGTAGACCAAAGAGATTGGTCTTTTCAGTTGGAAATTAGCAACAGAACAATCAGATCGAATAAGAGGAGGAAGGGCAGATTTACTGAAGTTTTTAGAGATGTTTTTGGCAGCAAGAGGCCAGAAAGATTTTCAGTAGGAGAACCTAGGAGGTTAGCGCCCTTTAGGTGGGAGGAAAGGGAAATTGGCTCGAGTAGTTGAAGACCTTTTGGCAAGGACTTCCTGGCTGAATGAAAATTAGCAAGAGTGATTGGAGAACGAGAATTTCCATTCCCGATACGCACTATCTCTAGCCTGAATGGCCAGAGAACAAAAGCACGATCGAACCATGGATTATGAGGAGAAAGATTTTGGTCGAAGGAAGGGAATGAAAAAGACCTACTCATCCATCAACGATTACCAGTTCCCTGTATCGGCGAAGCAAAGCGATCAGAGTCAAAACAGTCATTCCGATTATAGTTGGTGTGAAGCGACGTTAGGCAGCAATCTGTTCCCGATTAAAGTGCCAGAGGAAAAACGCGTGGGCAGGATGGAACTATTGGAGAGAAAGTATTAAAATTAAGAGATATAAGGTTGTGGTCGAAGGTGGTGTATTTATAGAGAAGGACTAGTGGTGGTGAAACATGGGTCAAGTGTGTTCAAAAATTGGTTTTTGGGACTATCCGGAATGTGTGTTCTTTATTAGTTGCTCCAGGTCGTTGAGAATGCTGAATGATTCGACCCTCCTCCCCACCTAATCAGTATGAGAGGACCCCAACCATTCAGTGTTGTGTACATTGCAATCCCCCCTAAAAAGAGGACCTCAGTATTTGGATGGGAAGATGTAACAGTCTCGTGAAGTTGTAAGATATTCAAAGAGATTGAAAATCTGTTCTGTTAGGAGAACATTAGCAGAAACCTGCAAGATTATTGTAGTAGAAGGAAGAAAGATTTAGAGCACAGAACATTGAGTTAGGAGATTCAAGATTCTTAAGACGTGTTAGGAGTGTTTATGTTTACACAGGCACATACTCCCACCGGAAGTATAAAAATAAGTTATAGTTGGACATATTAAACGAGTTAGAAGGGATGAATTCCTAACCATCTGGGTCTCAGACCAAGAGCAAAGGTTAGGGTTAGAGTTAGAGAGGTATTCCCACACGGATGCACAGAGTTGAATTCAAC
>JABUQX010035642.1:0-22500 GCA_015478945.1 Trachelipus rathkii | reverse complement strand
TTAAACTCCAGATTTTTCCATTTCAAATGCTAATAAAAAATATCATAGAATAAAAAAGTTATTTCGGTCATAAAATAAATAAAATAACAAGTCTAAAACAGTTGCACTTAAAAAAAATTTTCGTGTCATGAGGTGAGTAAAAAAAAATACTTATTTGAGGAGACGTCAAACCCAACGTTGTGGGGTTGAAGCAGGTGCTGGGTCCTGGGAGTGATAACGACACATGTAAATCTAAATAGCATTATACGCCTTGGATTTTCAGCGAATTTAGCAATTACATTTGTTTCTAATTCATTCATTTTTTCAATTACTAATATTCTATGAATAATCATCCTACATAGTTCATTAAGCCTGTCTTCGTTCATTGTGTTTCTTAGCCAAGTCTTTACTCTTCGAAGAGTGCTGAAAGATCTTCCAATGGTAGCCTACTTGTTGAACACGGTAGCACAAGTGCAATGAATAGACAGGTTTTTGATTTGAGTAAATAAGGGGTTGGCTTCTTTAAATGGCTTCAAAAATGGGTTCAAGTCCTTTCAAACTTTGATTTATCCACTTTTTTATCCAGCCACAAGGTATACCATAAGTCAGTTTCGGTACGAATTTTGTTGATATCAAGATCATAAAGCTCTGAAAAGAGGATGCAAATGAAAAATTTGAAATGCTGGCACGTTGTTTTCTGAAAATCTGGTCTCTAAAGAGGATGAAAGTGAGTCAAGATAAGGCACAAATACAGAACGCTTCCAGTATTCAGCAGGATGATTAACTTTATGTTGTTGGGATTGTACTTTTCTAGGTGGTACAAGTTCCACTACGAACTCAGCAGTTTATTTTCGGATAAGAGCAGATCAGCAATTATTTGATCAGCTTGAGTTTTGCATGTGGTCTTTGATATTTGAAAAATTCTTGGACATAGTCAGGCTTTTCATAGATGGTATTGTTTGTTTGAAAATGTTAGCCACTGCCTAGTTCAACTAAAGCAAAATATTTGGATATTACATAAGATGTAATAATGAAATTGGGTCTTGTTTCCGAACAGTATAATAGAAAAGCTGTTTTTTCTGTTTGATTGTTGCCTTCCTTCGACAATTTCTAACCCTAAAACGATTTTTATCATATTTTTATGGCAAATAGCAATACTATGATATTTTAGAGTTCAACGGGTTTCACAAAGCTTAGGCAAGTTGGAATATAGGTAGCTATATCTTCTTAGGGTGGAGTCTCCGAAAAAGGTTGTCTTTTATTGTGGCAATAGTGTTTCAAATTTCCGAAATAATGTTTAGGTCATTAATAACCAAATTAAGCCGATGGCTTACACAATGCAAATATAATTCTTTTTATATTTTTCCCGCAGTTTCTTTTGAATTCCATGTTCTTTCCCTACCATTGCTGTGCAGCCGTTGTACCGTACCCCTCCTGAACAACGTATAGACACGGATCCAAACCTTTTTCTAGAAACAAATCAATCGTTTTGGCAACGGTTTTACCATCAAGAACTTCAAAGTTCAAACCCCAGAAATTCTTCTCGAACTGTCATTTTTTCAAGATCTAAAAACCTTAATCCTATAGATAATTAATTGTTCATTGCCTGACAAATCCGCAGTTTCATCAACCAATATGGGGAGACACCAAATTGTTTTGCATCCACGACAATTATGGTTTTTATGATAATTCCACACAAATTGATAAGTTCATTTTGAATCATCAGAGACGTACAAACGATATTCTTCTGCCCTTGAATATGTTTTTTCAATTCCACATAATCACTTTCTATTCGAAATTTAATCATGACTTCAAAAATTCCCTCATGGAAGCCTATACCTCTTAAAGGTAAGTCATGTGTTCCACAGAAAATTATGGTCATCAAAATTGCTGTAATATTTCTTTTAATTTCTGCAATTGTTTTTTGATGTGCTGTCTGAAGTTGAATATCAGCGGGTACGCCTTCGGTGACTGATTTAGCAGCTTTGGCAGCCTCCAAATGTTATCAACATACTGAGAGTTCTAGCGGAGAATACTGTCAGAAGCTAGCTGTATAAAAGCACACAGCTAGTTGACTTAAAGCCAATGTAAAAACGAAAACACATTAAAAACCTTTAGAACAAATGTAAGTTTATAATACGTTAGTAATTAGTAATTACTACTTCATTATCTATCGGTTGATGTATCTTTTTCAGTTTTTCTACTAAAGGCGTTTTCGATTTTGCACTTTTGCTAACGAAATTTAGGAAAATGCTAAAAAGTCGTTCGTTTATGTCAATTTTAGCACAAATTTAGTAAAATGCTAACGAAACGTTAGTAATTTCCTAAATTCTGTTAGGTTACTCTTTCCCGTGCTTACCGAATTTTAGGAAAATGCTAACGAAAAAATGTAAAAAAATAAGATTGCCGCGTAGTAGTTCGTTGATTTGATGAATGTTTCATTCATGAAATTAGCTTTAAATCTAATTTCTTCCAAATCGATAAACTTCATCACAATGGTTGATCAATTATTTGTAATAAAAACCATTTGTTATTTTTTTTTTAGTTTTGTTTGATCCCCCTAAAACCCGGTGGCTTAAGTTCAGGCAACTGAAAATCAATTTTTGGCAAACAATCGGTCGGTGTACTTGAAATTTCGTGCTAAAACTGGATTAATTTCTTATCCAGCATTAGCACAAATGCAAAAACGAAAACGGCTTAATAAACCCTTAGAAGCGTCATCTGGCAAACATATAAGGTTCATTTTATTATTTCGCCAGATTTAGTTGGGTAATATTGATATACATGTATACACCATATATATATATATATATATATATATATATATATATACTCTCTATATATAATAACCATACTTTATATATATATATATAACATATATATATATAAAACTACATAATAACAAAATTTTTATACTGCTATATATGGGGATATATATATATATATATATATATATATATATATATATATATATATATATATATATATATATATATCTTTATATATATATTGTTGTGTCTGGTGAGGGGGGGCTGCTAGCCCTACTGAAGACTCCTAAGCAGCCTCCGGGAAGAAACGCCACTTTATCGTGACAACGCTTCAACTCTTCAACAACGAATATCCCTCTATTGAAGGATTAGTTCTCAGAAGTCGACTCACTTACCCCCCTTCAAATTGGTGACCACCAGAGTGAACATGTGCTAATGGAGTGGCACAACGAACATCAGCAAGCAACCATCAAATCAAGTTTCTTCTACTGGGCGCTACTCTGTTCGGTCATCCTGTGCCGCCTGTACCGTGCTTCTCACTGCAGGTGCGGACCAACTGCACGTAAGAGTACAGAGTGGTCGAAGCCTTCTCAGTGACCTTAATGTGTGCACACCTGGCTCTCACCTGACAGCTACTCGCTCTACTAACCGACGTCTCCTTCCAGGTCCGGAGAGCGGAGTGTGCTCGCGGCATTGTCACTGGGGGGAGTTCTGTGGCGTCTGGGGCAGGAGGCTGCTAGCCCCATTGATGACTCCTAAGCAGCCTCGAAGAAACGCCACTTTATCGTGACAACGCTTCAACTCTTCAACATCAAATATCCCTCTATTGAAGGTGGTTCTCAAGACAACTCACTTACCCCCTTCAATATATATATATATATATATATATATATATATATATTTATATATATAACATATATATAACGTATAACATATATATATATATAGATTTTATATAATAACTAACACACACCCCCCAATATATATATATATATATATATATATATATATATATATATCAGTGGCGTAAATAACGCCCCCGCAAACCCCGCGGTGCGGGGGGGGCGCAGGAGCCGAGAGGGCGCACGACGGGCAAGAGGGATGAGCACTTTTTCGATGAAAACTCCATAATGATCTCTCTCTCTCTCTCTCTCTCTCTCTCTCTATATATATATATATATATATATATATATATATATATATATATATATATATATATATATATATATATATATATATATATATATAATATATACACCTCATATATATATATACTCTATATATACCTCTACTGCTATATATATACATATATATATGCATATATATATATATGACCCCAACCCGATATATTTATATTTTTTAAATATCCATATGTCGATGTTTTTACTCATAATGAAACGTCCCTACTCCTAGCTTTGACTTCTGCTAACACGGCATCACATTGATTTAAATGTGAGAAACCACCAACCGCCATTGCTATTATTGTCTACTTTTTAAACTTCCATTTTAATACTTGTGTTTCAAGCAAAAATTTTGGAAAGATATTAACATCACTTCACAAAACACTGCAAAAATCAGACATGTCCCTGGATGAAACTTCCACTCTTTTGTGAAAAGGGTTTGTCTGTAAACTAAACCAGTTGGGGAGGACTCACTGGCCTTCAGTCGAAGGGTGCCCAGGGAATTTCTGAAAGCCCACAGGCAAATTAAGGGGCACAACACCTTGCTAGTACCAAAAACAGAAAGTGAAGTCGACTTATTTGAAACCTTGAAATCTGATTTGACTTCTGTTGAAACAATATGGTTTCATTTCAGGGGTGAGGGGTTTTTACAGAATATTGATGATATGCTAATGAGGCCAAGTGAATCCAGGAGGGTACCAGGTATGAAGATGTGAAACAGATGTTTTGCTTTTTTAGCCCTACGGCCTTACAGAACAAACAGATAAGGAGCCATGGAGTCTACTGACAAGTTTTACAAAATATGAAGCCGATGTGACAAGTTCTTTAGTTACGGAAATTGTCTGCTTCAGGAATGTTGTGGCAAGTGAAATAAAAAGAAAAAGAAAAATGACAAAAATAATACAATTGGCAGAATATTTGTTGATTGAAATTAATATGTTGTCTTGTAGTATTCTAGACGTGTGTAAAACTTTTATAATGTTTCTGACATTCCCAGTAACTTCATCGTCTGCTGAGAGATCTTTTTCAAAATTTAACTAATAAAAGTTATTTGAGAAGTACCATGACGACCGTGAGGTTAAGTGAATTCTGTACTTAGCATAAAGTATGATCGGGCTCGCGCACTGGACTTGGAGAAATTAGTGCAAACGTTGGCGATGCAAAGAGGCTAAAGGGATTAATGAGCATGCAGCAGAGTTTTAATGTCAAGGTAAAAAGTAACCGAGCAAATGCATTTGTTTATTAACCAAGTTTTGCTTTACTTTACCAATAACAGAAAGTAAAAGTGTTTTAAAAATGCGCATCTATTTTACTCATATATATATATATATATATATATATATATATATATATATATATATATATCTATATATATATATATATATATATATATATATATATATGCTCTTTTATATATATATACCATATATAACCAACCAATATATATTTGCTGTATATGCTCTTCTCTCTTATTACCTAACCATAACTTATATATATATATATATATATATATATAACTATACTCTTAACTATATATATATATATATAAAACTTTTTTCATTTGTAATACTCTGGATCTTTTGTAATGCTAATGTGATTTTTTTTTGATATGAACAAGAAAACTTGTCATTCAAGTTTAAAGAAAACTCTATCCACCGTCCATGACTAAAGGGGCGCACAAAATAAGTCGCGGGGGGCGCAACTGACCTTAGTTACCACCACTGATATATATATATATATATATATATATATATATATATATATATATATATATATATATATATATATATATATATATATATATATATATATATATATATATATATATATATATATATATATATTATTTTTAAAAGTGAACACTAATCATGGCCCTAAATTAGCAGTGGAGGTGGTTTTATTTTACAGAGGGGCCAGCACTGATAAAGTGAAAATCTCCTCATATAAATTTAAGCATTTCTAATTGTAGATTAAAATAAAAATTTAATTAAATTCGGCATAACTAACAATTGTATTTTTATATTTATATTGGATACTTTCATTACTTTTTATAAAAAGTTAATTAGAATAGCAATTAACGAATTAATGATATTTAATGAAAGTTGTTCTTTCTCTAGGCTTCTACTTCTTCTCTTGTATAGTTAGCTGACCCCCTTCCCTCCTCCTCTGTGTCAAGACAAAGCGTCCTCATCATCCAAACGAGCCTGAAAATACACACATTTTGCTTAAATGTTATTTTATGAAAAGAAAACTGCTCAAATTTCTAAAGCAAAAAAAATATCGTTGATTTGATACTGAAAATAAAAAATATCGATATATCGGCTGGAAAATATAATCGATATTTTCGATACTATCGGAAACATATATCAGTATCGATATATATATCGATCACTCTTTCATTCCTATTCCTAATCTCTGTGATGTGATGGGGAATGGGGATATGTCATCCCTAAGGTTTAGTACAATTTTTTTTTTTTTTTTTCTGATTGGGGTTGTGATAAGTAATATCAACAAAATGCCAGCTGTTCAAAAATACAGAAAAGCTTGGGAGGAGATACCTGAGTAGTGGTGAGACATTAAAAAGTTCTATATTATACAATTTAACTTCACCTATAGAAGTTGTATTCATTCATTTCTTCTTTAGCTATAAGAGTTGTGGTTCGTCTAGGCTTATACTGCAGTAGAGTTTTATATCTAACCTTGCTGTTTTTGACCAAAGTGCATTAAGTCCCGATTATAGAGGTTTGTTAACGAGACTGCGAATTGGGCATCTTAGCCTAAATGGGCACCTCTTTCGTTTGGGTCTTCACGACACTCCCTTTTGTCCATCTTGCAATGGTGCTCTTGAGAGTGTGGAACACTTTCTCCTTCAGTGTGGCTCTTACTTGATAGCCAGGGAGGAGCTTCGGCTCTCCCTGCTGGGAGTGGGGGTTCCTCTTCTGACTGTTCCAGTTTTGCTAGGGAAGGTGAACGTGCCTCCAATATATAGAGTTAGGGTACATCTGGCACTAATCCGCTATCTCAAATATACCGGTCAGTTGGGCAGGTTGTGATCTCTCATGGGGTTTATGTTGGAGATAGGATCCGGAGGGTCTTGCAGACTTAGATATCAGTGTTTGGCTGGTGGGGAGGGAATTCCTAGATTATTTAGATCTTACTAGGTTTTCAGCAACTTGCAATGCCAGGAGACCCATGCAGTTTTTTTTTTGGTCAACACCTTATCCTCTGTCAGAAGAGGCCAAGGGTTAGGGGGGACCTGAAAGGTCCCCAGGAAACCCTATTCAACTGCAAGTAGGTAAGTGTTTGGTTTGCGTAAGATGTTAACCAGGAGAATAAATGAGTACATTAAGATAGTTTGGTCATATGGAAAAGGATGGATGAAAGTTGTTTGGATTAGAAGTTGTGGATGTATGGTATTGAGTGTCCTGAGAATGCCTGGCTGGCAGAAGCGAGAAGAAGGGTCAGCCAGGCCCACCATAATAGAAATTGAATGGTGGAGTTTGTGAGAGGAAATGGTTGGAGCCTGGCCCGGGAATATACTCTGCATTGAATAGATACCACAGTGAGTCCATTGCAGCCTTATGAACCTTAAGGTGGATTTTATTTTATTTATTCTTTATTTTTTTTTTTCTTTGCTGCTAGGGCTCTCACTTAAGGTATGGAGAGGATGGGAAGAGAGGGCAGCTTTCCTTTCAGTTTACATCATGTTCTACTATTCGATTTCAGTGTGCCTGGTGTGCACCTTCCCAAGTCTCGGAAAGAAGAGGAGAGAAGATGATACCTTGTTATATATATCAATGGTCTGGTACCCACTAATCTCTCCCCATCAATAGGAATAAAAAGAGAATATAAAAATTTTTGCTAGTAACATTGCATGGAAACAAAAATTCTACAATTCTAGACCATCTTGATATGATAGGAACTCAATTTTACGCCAGAGACTCTTGACCCCTCCCACCCCTGTCATAACTACTCCAGAATTTTCCACCAGTGCTTGAATTCTCCTCCCCCTTCACAGCCCTCTATTATGGAGAACTCTTCAGAACCATCCCCCCTCCCCCAAATAACACCCCTTTAACAAATCATATTCATTCATATTTCACACAGCGATATCTCAACAACCGTCCAACTAATAACCTCACAAACCACTACCGAAATATCCCCTTCACAAAACCTACTCCCACGAAAGACACAGATCTCCCTCTCCAGATTGAGATCGGACATCGCAAACGCTAAAATATAAACTTAGATTCAACCTCAACACCTCCCTCCCTACTCTGTCAGAGATGTGACAGAGCCAGAAACCTATTTTCACCTGCTCCTGAAATGCCCAACCTCTACCGCTATTGAATACAATACCAATCACCTCTGAATGACCTGTGGCTCGCTCAGTGGAGGTAGCTGGATCTAGTTAACATGGGCTCCCTATAATAAAGAATCAAGGTAATATAACCTATATATGTATATTACGAATAATTTATGTACGCACATTTCACGTAAACTTGTTGACAAAAAATTTTAATATTATAATTTAAATTGACAATCAATTTTAATAATTTTAATAGTAATAATAATATTTACACTTATTAACAAAAAAGGCACTTATATCAGGGCTGCAGAGTGGGTGAAATGAATTTTTTAGACTTGACCATAGAATTAAAATTTGGATATTCAACTCTGTTTCACTTAGGCAAAATTTTCGACTCTGACTCCACTTACACAGGAATTTTCGACTCTGACTCACTAGGACTTTGACTCTGGCTCCGACTCCGGAACTCCACGACTCTGACTCCGCAGCCCTGCTTTATATTACCAGTATGTAAAGCACATTTCTTAAAAATTATACAGTATTGATTTGCACTTTTTTATCCTTATACACTAGATAGAAAGAAAAGATAGGTATAGAAAATATTAAACAAATGTCTTATAGTCTGCCATACATATAAAATAAATAAAAATATTATTAAAAATAAAAAAAAAATGGACATTTTTATATGTTTATATTGACCGGTTTTCCCCAATGCCTGCACTTAATAATTTTAAAAATAAGCTTAATATTTTTAATTTTTTTTTTTTACATGAAAATGTTAAAAATAGACTTTCCCAATATGCATCTAAATCAGAAATTCTGATATCTTAATTCTGCGAGATCCAGGTCTTAGAATTTTTTTCAATTTTCAATTTTTTTCCAAATAGGGAAATTTTTTTTTTGATTTATATAGTTTATTTATTTATAAATTTTTATATATGGTTAAAATATATTCTATTTACTACTTAAAAATCTTTTTCTAATTGAAAAATGTTTTTTATTTACAAAAATATTAAGAATATTAAAGTGACTAGTTTTCCTTCTTGTGATACGATTTCTCCCCATTTTTCTTAATTTATATATATATATATGTATATATATATATATATATATATATATATATATATATATATATATATACTATATATCTTATATATATATATATATATATATATATATATATATTTATATATATATATATATATATATTAAAAATAATGGGGGTAGTGAAAAAACATAGAACTTACTTGCTGCATCTGTAATAACACAACTGTTGGAAGAAGAAACCACCTTTTCCTTCTCTGTAAATTTGGTAACTTGCAGATGAAGATAGATAGGGTTGGGCGTGCAATCGAAGCAGAGAATATAAAACTTGAGTGGGTCAGTTATGAGAAAATCTCAGAGCATTAAAAGAATATAAATAAAAAGTTAAATAAAGGCATGAACTAGTACCCCAATTATGGAATAAAAATGAGTCTTTGCAAGAAAGTTGAGATTCATGGATTTTGGGAACAAGTCAATGACTTAGATCACCACTTCATCCATATCAGAAAAAAAGTTCTTGGTAAAGTTATGGAAATAATAATAAACTCGACGCAAAGAGGGGTAGCAGTAATTTACAAATAAAGACTATATTTGTATGTTTCACTTATTTTCACTTATGTACAGGTGTAAGGACAGTATTTATTCAAGATATTTATTAATCTATTATATCTTTCATTATTTACTTAAAATTAACCTAATTTAAAAAAGTTTTCCACCCTATTACAATAATTATAAACTGATTAATAACCTAAGCTTATATAAATATACATCAATAATTATAAACACATTAATCTACAGAAATTGGTATCATACAGATTTATACTTTATTACAATAATTATAATAATATATTTTTATTTTAACACTGATTACCTTTATTGATAAGAAGGTATTAATTATATTAATATCAATTTTGAGGTCCAAGTCCAAGCAATGGATTATAATTGGTGAAAGCTTCAAAACTTCTTTGCAGTTATCTTGGATACCATTATTTCTTTAATAGTTTTAAATTTTATTTATCATTTATGTTATATCTTTACTCTTATGGCTAAAGCAAACTTTAAATTTTGAGAGGTTATCTTGAATTCATTACTGAGAATGAATTCTCTGAATGAATTCTCAATTGTGAGGTCACCCTATAAATTTCACTTAACTTCATTTTGTAACTTATAATACGGTGTAAATGTTTATATATTTATCAAAAGGGTGTGTTTTATACATAAAAAGTAACATACACATTACCTGAGCAATCTAGGAGTGTAATTAAGCTAGATAAAAAGGAATTCAGTTCTTGGCAAGCAACATGGGAGAATATATTAGAATTAAATTAATAACAATAGTGATGAATTAAAGACTTTTAATACAAAAATATAATTCTGTAAAAGGAATAATAAGAAATTTTAGTTTTGATTAAATATATGCTATATATATATATATATATATATATATATATATATATATATATATATATATATATATCATATATATGCTTATATATATATATCATGACCACTTTATATATATATATATATATAGCACTACCATATTTCTTATATATATATATATATATATATATATGTGGTACTTGCTGCTGAGACCAATCTATTATTCAACTTCAGCTGCTTGAGTTTGTCTATTTAAGATATTTAGCTATTTATGATATTGATCCACATTGGAGTAACATAACACCCCAGTCTAAAATAAAAATTCTAAATCTATAGGTGTTTTGGTTATGGTTCATGACAATGGGTGATTATTTATATTTAGAAAATGTCTGGTTTCTTGGTGGTTGTACTGAAAATGTATTCTAATTTTACTTCATTTCTAATTTTTTTCAATAGTTTCTGCTGCTGCCCTGAAAATCCATATATAACATTATCTGGAAAGGGTTATGGAGTGATTGCCAGTGACTCAAGTCTTAAGCTGATACAGTAATATAAATATTGAGACAATATACATATTTTGTCTGGTGGGACAAGAAATTACACCCATTAGGTACAATATTTGATTGCTAATTTATTTTTTAAACAGGTTGGCTTTTTGTAGCCCTGAGAAGAACACTCTCGTGCTTGTTACAAATGTTTGTACTGGAGTAAACTTCAAGCTCTTAAAAATCACTACTGGCTCACAAAGAGAAAACTATTCCAGGCATATATTTAGTGAAATGTCCCTGTTACATCCCTAATGATGATCCACTCTCTTCTTCCACCATGGATGGTACATCTTTCAGACAAAGAGTCATCATGTTGTAGAAGAAACAGCGAGCCTGGTGTAATTTGTCGCTAGTTACCCTAAGTGTATTTAGGAGGTCATTTTTGCCTTTGTTATTTGAGTGTTTATATAATACACAAGCTAGTTATTGAAAATTATTAAAAAGATTTTCATTTTATATGATATGACACATAATTTAAAGTTTTCTTTTAAAACAAATCTATGTATTAGGTTCACTTTTATACCTTATTAAAAGTAAAAATCATTATGAACCCAAATAACTATAAGCTATATTAGAAGTATTATTTATAATTTATACAATTAACTAATCTTGTTTAATTAATTAAGCAGTTCCTAGATTTACTAATTAATAGATTCTGAGGTTTGTTCATAAAAATTGAATCTATAAAGTAGGTAGGTATAGAAATATTTACTTAGGAAAGTAAGGGTAGTTTCTTAGAAAGAGCTAAAAATTAGACAAAATTTGTAGTGTGTTAAAATGGGAGAGTATAGAAGAGTAATTTATATGTAATTCAGGATTCATTGATTGGAGTAACTAGTATTGTTTCCTTCTACATCCCTAAATCTGGCACTGAAAATTTAGATTTCTGTGCATGATGAAGCATATGTGCAATTGTTGAATCTATTAAGAAGCAGCATGTCATAATTACCTATCTAACTGAGAAGTGCTTAACAGTCGTTATTTTCCTATTTAGCACTATTTTTTTCATGATTAAATTAAAGAATGAAAATAGTATTAAGATGTAAAAGCTAAACTGATCTTGTCTTAAATGTAGGACTATTCATTTAATGTGTAACATTGTCCTGGGATACCAAACGCTGCTGCTTATGCCATATTGAAAGGATTTCATGCATCTACAGTGCTCCTTAGTTATGTTGTGAGCTACATGTTTCTGTGCTATCATGGCATATGCATGTTACATTTTCTGTAAATTAGAATCACTCGTATTTGGTTGATGGAATAAACAAATTTTTATTAGACTGAGAGCAGAATGAAGCCTAAGTTCTATAGGTCGCAGATTTAAATTAATATGTTCCATGAAACCTTTTGAATATGTATTTATTTGCAAAGTTTTACTTTACAATCAATTATAAATCCTGTCATAGTGTTAAGAATGAATGTTGCTTACTCAATGAATGCGAGTAAATTCTCTGGTGAAACTAGTTTGTCTCACTAGTCTTCCGTAATATTTCGGAGCTGTTCTAAGATAATATTTTTGATCATGGATCGCTCTTCTAGTATACTATATCATGTTTCTGTCTGCTGTCGATATATCTATATATTATATATATATATAATATATATAATATTTATATATATATATATATATAGTATATCTATATATATATTATATATCTGTGTTACCATATATTGTATATATAATATAATACATATTGAGCGGTATACTTGTATCTGTCTCGTTTAACTCTATACTCTACTAATTTCATACATCTCATCTATCTTCTATCTACTTCATCTCTTCTATCACTCTCTCTCTATAATTCTTTCTTTTTACTCCTCTTCCTTCCTCATACTTTTCTCTCATAATGTCAATGGGAGTATAGTTGTCTATACTGGTGTCAAAAGAATAGCCTAGCGTAGTAGAACCTCTGTACTCAAGTTCGAAATACAGAAAGCCCAGCGCTTACGCCCCCTCAGCTACATTAATGCAGTTGGAGAACTCATTTCGCAGTCAGAAAATCCACCCTCAAAGCTTGAAGGTACAGTTTTGGAATCTCATTAATTAGATCGTCAATGTAAGGGGTCATCCCTTGGCCCAGGAGGCCCACAACCATATATACCCCTCACAAACCCAGCGATTCACTCCTGTTATACACCTTTCTTCTCGCCTCTACCAAAGTCACATTTCTCTCCTTCAAAATCTTAACGTTTACTGACTCAATCTCACTTTGTTCTTCGGGTCTTGCCAGCCTCGGTCTCGGTGTCCTCACAACTACATCTGCCACTATAACAATCCGCTTTAATACCAATTTCCGAGCTATCTTTCTAAATCCTTCCCATATGACACAATACCATCTTCAACAAACTTCATATTACTTCCTTCTCATTTTACCCCTTTCATTTTTCAACGACCATACCCACATCTCTCTATTAGTTGATCATTTACTCATTTTATCAATTCTTCTCACCACTAATGTCACACCACCTAAGATTGTCAACTATCTGAACACATTGGGAATAACTTTAGATCTATATACTTATCTATCCATCAAAAATAGTACTCACTTATCTTAGACCTTGTACATTTGAGATCAGGGTTATTACCAAGAACCCTAAAATTGAAGGTCCCTAAGCATCAACTTCAAGACTTAAGTGCCCGTTACATATACTTCCAGACATTTAGAGTTTAAGGACTATGACCTAAAATTTTCACTTTGCCTCTTCTTCCGATCTTGACTCTGACTCTTCGTCCGATTCCGACTCTGACCACATATATTCTAATATTTAAACTCAGACACTTGTTCCAGTTGGCTGCTACACCTTTTATACATTAAACTTCATCAGCAATAGAGAGTGTTTCTTTCTTACTCACACTTATCTCATAACCTTTACTCTTCCACCGTGTTTACTTCAAGCCCCTTCCTTTACACACCTGCCCAAATCTCTCTACCAACTCCTTCTCAAGAACTCTCTTCTCAGATTCGCCAACAGGATACCATAAAATCAAACGCAATATAATAGGATATATAGCGGCCCCTCTCCAACTCATCGTCACTTCTCCTCCATTTCCAAAACCATTCCTGCATTTCTCATCCCTTCGAATTCTTTCAAACCCTCCATTCCATCTGAAAATTGAATTAAACCTAAGCAGACAAATAAAACATTAACCCTGTCTTACTCTCCTATTAAATCCTCTTAAACCATTATCCCATTGTCACCAATTATTCTTACAACACTCTACTTTTTCTCACACATCTTCATACATTAACTTCTGATTTCATTCAGAAAGCCTTACCACCAATCACCTATACTTTTAACTATACACCTTCCCACTAAACTCATTTCCTCCATATTAATCTCTACTCATATACTGTTTGCATATTCTCACATAAAACCTAAATTCACAATATTTATTCTTCTCTCCCTCTTTTATTCATCATATATTGTTTTAATGTAAAGATATTTGATTTCCCACACTATCCTACTTACCATCACAAACGCATCCCTTGTTCTGCAACCTCATCTAAGTTCCTTCTCAGTACTTACGACACTACTCTTATTCGAGTCACTAATATAATACTTCATGCATATACTCTTCCTCCTACAACACCAAATAACTTATTCTCCTATAATTTTAACAGTTCCCCTTTTTTCTCCCTTACACTTTCATATAAGGTATGACTATTTACCTCGCCTCTCCTTCCCAATCCCTAGGAATACTTCGTTAATACCCTCTATAAACTGCTTTTCATTAACCTCATCAACATTCTCAAATCCAATTCAATACTTCATAAATGAATCTCGCCTCCGTTCTGATATCATTTCACAGTAATTCTAATCTTATATATCCTCGCATAGATTTCTATCACTCCATTCTTCACTTATTTCCTACTCTACCCATACCGTCTTTCTCTACTTACTATAATATACTCACTTTATTAGTACGCAGTTCACTTCTTGCACATCGAACTCACATATCCACTATCACCTCTTCGTACTTCTTAATATTGATGGCATATTATCGAAAGATGTTCTTTCCACCACTCCTCTCACACCCAATTTCGAGTCAGTTATCATAAAAGCACCAGACCCATCTATTCCAATTTTTCTAAGCATGATCCCCTTATTCTCTTTCTTACCTTTGCATTCTTTTCCTTTCAGAAGAGCTTCCTATTCCTTGTAAGTTCCTCATTCATCCTCCTTCAAACTGTTTCATTACCTCTTGTTTTCTCCTCTGTACCATTTTATTTAGATATTTTCTTTTTTCCTCCTTATATAATTAAAGCTCTTTTCTTATGAAGTCTTCATTGCAATGCATAACAAACATAACTTTTAGATACCCGCTCGATTGACTGGGTAAAACAGTCTTTTCAATCACTCTTAATTCCACCCTTCACTGTTAAACATTGCTGTAGCTTCCTACTTTATAGCATATCTCCACATATTACCTTTGCATCATACTAACATCATGTTTGTGACAATTAGTGCACCGCAGAAAATTTGAGTGTACAGGTATCAAACTGTTCTATCTGAATTCACATTATTTAGCTTATGATCGTGTCGGAAATCATATCTATAATTCGCTTACTCGTTATCGTCACTCTTTCGTATAGCTCACTTAACTTCCTCTTATATATAAGCTTATCGCATATATACGTATACACCATCCTCTACCTTATAAGTTCCTGAGAGATACCATATGGGAAGCTTGTTTAGCACAGAAATATAGATAGCAGGACATGATATATCCTGATAACCCATATCCCTACCCCTGAACTGACAAGTGTTATACAATCCAGACAAGTACGAGTTCCAATCACATAACTTCTTCAATGAGAAGTTCTCTTGTTTCACGTCTTTCCAAACTCTCTCATCTATTCTCTGGCCAGCTCTCTGTTTACCGATCTCTAGCGTATGCACCGATACCTCTAGTACATATATACTTGGATACTCATGGTGTTATAATGAAAGTTTTACACCACATACCTATCTCTTCTCAACATAATGTTGATATGCAGATTACACCTTCGCTAGCGCATTCATCATTTTTTGGTCTCACTATCACCAAACACGCACCTTTGATAGACCGGATCTTACCATCCCTTTTAATCCTGATGCACACATCCGAACCATTTCAGCTTCGCCCATAAGGACTTGATCAATCTGAAGCTGCCTACTCACCCCATCCAGAAACATCCATTCACGATTTTCTACTCAGGATTAAATCGAAATACCGACAAAAAGTCGTACTCTTTCAAAGTCGGATGTTCAGGGATCTCGAGTATTGATAGTTTTGATGGGGAGTATCCTCAATAGAGACAAAACGTTCACAAACCAACATTACCATTGACCTTTTCAAACCTAATATTACACTCATATCTGTAGCTTCTAGATCTTCTCCCACAATCAAATCTTCCTTGGCTTTGTACTCCAGGTCACTGAAGATGTGAAACTACAGATAAAGAACTGTGTAACATCATGTAAGTCATAAGTACAGATAAAGTGGCGAATAACAATATTTTCTTAACAATAGTCAATTGAATAAACAGCAATATACTTTCTTAACTTTAAATCTGAATACGCAAACTAAGTTCTATATATATTACAAAAATTTCTCTCATATTACTAAATACATCCATATCACTCTTCTATGTCTGTCATCTTATCTCTTAACATTATATATTTCCTCTGATACATCCATGCCCACCCATACGGTTTCATACAGTTATCCGCCGACAATGAATAGAAGGCCCGTTATTTACAGCGTATTCAGACCCTCTTCCGAGGCTACTGCAATTAAGTCTAATTCCTTGGCAATAAAATTAGATGGTTAGTAGGCACCAATACCCAACCTTCATCCTGATTTCTTTAAGTCGGCTCCTACGACACGCATAACACTATACGATGTGGGCAATTCTTTTCCAGGGCTGCGAGACTCGGAAGTCGTGAATGGAATGTCGTGCAACTATCCAGGAGATCTGAGTAAGTCGGTTAAGTCGTAATAAAATTACTTTGTAAGAGTGAGTACAGAGTCGGAGTCGAAAATTTTATTGAAATATGATTTATAATTATTATTTTAAGTTTATTATTATTATTATATATATTATTATTAATTATTTATTAATTATTATTAATTTATAATTATATAATTATTATATTATTATTATTATTTAAATGAATAAGTATTAATAAACTGTTAATTTTAAAATGGTGACTGTTTATATAATATGAAATATAAAATAATTTGCTATATAATTATATAATGAGTTATACTAAACTTTCAGAAAACTTGATATATATATATTTGTTGTCATGTATCTGCTCTGCGCCTGCATCTTCTGTCTTTACGATTATAGATGATGTAAGCGGATATTGGTGATTTTTGGACTATCTGCGGTATATATAAGCGGATAATAATAAAATCACTATCCCGCACATATTCGAGTATAGTAAATATCACTATACCGCCGAAAATTTGAGGATAAGGATTTTTTATTTTCTATATTGGTAAGTACTTTCATAATATATATATATATATTTAATATATAATATATTATATATATAACCAATACGGAACTGTGATTTATATTGTATCTATATAAAATTAAGTTATCCATATATATATAATATATAATATATAATAATTACATATTAATATTAGTAAAACGTGCAGGCTATCTCGTATTATTTATTTATCTTATTTACATGATTATAAATGTTAAATACTCAGCATATATAGGGATGTGCCGCAGAATATAGAGCGTGAAATCAGCGTTATTTTCCGTGCCAATGATACCGTATAATATTTCAGCTCTATTCGGCTAAAATATTCTCTCGTACATCATTTCAATGTGTGGTAATATAGAATCACAGTCACTACATTCATTGGGACCACTCCAGTCAAGCTAAAAAAATCCTTTTATAATATATATTAAGTTTATTTTCAAAGTTCTTTTATTTTATATGTAAAGTGTGATAATAAATTAAAGTAAAACCTTTACACTGGTCATACCAAAAAGGTAGTGAAATTTTATTCTATTGGTAATAGTCTATTTTGCTAAGCAGTAATATATATATATAGTATTAATTCGGATAGTGATATGCATGATTTCATAAATAATATGCTCATCGATTGCTGTATCACATATCCCGTTTTTCGTGCATATTCAATTGTATAGATCCCTATTTATGGCATACTTCCCTGGAAGACAAAATTCTAATTGTGCGCTACTAACGTTATATAGCTTTAATAAAGATACGTTACCCTTCCTAGAACGGATATGAAATGCAAGTAGTAAGCAAGTTACTTGCCATTACTTGGCTAGAAGTCCCCACTCCAGAGGAGTTGGAATGGATTCCCCTATAGAATAGGTTGAACTACACAGTATGATCAGCGTTTTATTCTAGATATTATATTATATAAAATACAGTCGTGAATTGGTCCGTATCATTAGTTATCACCAGGGTGATAGAGGAGTTATGTATGAGATAAGTTGTTGTATAATTTTAGTACGAATTGTCCTGAGTAGCTGTTTGACTTCGAGGTGCATGAAAAAAGATCTACTGGACCATTGGTACATCAAGAGTAAAATTTATTATCGTAACATGAGAAGCCAGAGCTTGTACGATGGCTATTATCCTAGTCAAGATAGGTAACCTAGTTGTATTGCAGTGAAGTTGCAGGCCTACTTAACTCGCTATATATGTGAGACTATCCCCACATGCAGGTGATGGCGACTATTTTAGTGTGACACTTCAAGAGCAGTTTAAAGTGTGTGTTTGTTACCACAACGGCAACAGCGTATGCTTCCTCGAATTCAAGTAGTATATAGGTACTCGCGTACGGATTGTGAATAGAGAGGAGTATGAGCTATAAAAATTCAAAGACTAGTTTGTGGAGAGTACTTATCATAATAATTATCTGGTTACATTGAGATGATGGTTAAATAATAATTCGTATTACGACCTCAAAATTAGTTAAATAATTTTGCTTACAGTCAGCAAGCAGTATGTTTCATTCACAAAATTAATTAACCCTCTTCTCATGTGCTATTTGGGACAGCCGGGTTGGCAATAGATCACTGCGACAATGGAGATATAGGTCACCACCTAGTATGGGGAAACCTTGACGCCAGGTGATCAAGTAGTATACTATCGAAACCGTGCACCGCATTAGTATTAATATACATAACAGAGAAAAAGCATTCATCTTACCTCTATACAATAAAACTTGGTTTTGATGAAACATTGGTTAAGGCCTCTTGCACCATGTGGTGAATGCTTATTACCGCCTATATATATATGAGGCCCTCAACGTTTCCTGGTCTGTGAAGTGACGAGAAGAAAAAGCTGTGATATTTGATGGCCCACACAAATACGGACACTCCTCGTGATGCTGCCTTTGCTACTCAATGACTGTGTTAGTGGCAGAGGCAAGAAAGTGGATTTCTTTTTCAGATGTAGCACTGAATTTTATCTGTATAGGGAACAATTCGTCTCTGTACCTAGTATACATCACAGGATAACTGCTAGCATTTACATTTCATGGATGTATTTATATATATGAGTTATAAAGTGTAACTCACTACTTACATTCTCACCTTAAAGATAAATTTCCGGTATAGAATAACCTATAGGCGATGTTAAATGCAGGTATATTATGGTACTCTCAAAAAGCTCCTAGAGCTTATTTTTGGGAGTCAAAAAAAAACAAAATATCTCATTGTATTTCATTACATTTTAGAATTTAATTTGGACTTAATTCTGTACCCTTTATATATAATGTATATAAATTACTTAGTGTTAAGTAAAAAAATTTTAGTACCATCATACATTTTTACTATTACTAATTTTTTATTTTTTATTGTCAGTTACAAGGACCCTACTACGTAGCTTCACTCAAAGCTAGGCCATCACTGGGTGATAAAAATAATCCATACAAACCTATAATGTAGTCGGTCCTTAGTACGACAATACAAAAATTTAGTTTCAAACGTCAAAAGAAGATTTGAATAGAGAAAAGAATATTCAGTCAAACTTAAGAGAAAATAAACCAAAAACTAAACAAAAAGTACATCCTTGCATTATAAAGACCTAGTAATAATAGTAACTAATAATTATAATATATTATGAGATTGAGTTGCTTACTCACTAATCTTATTAAAAAAAAACAATTAGTTCGTTACACTCTAATAGAGGGAATATCAATAAGATATGCGAATTTTGATAATATCTTTAGAGAAATTGTGTTATAGGATTCGTAAATAGGGAAATGGACGCATTAAGATATGCGCAAATAAGAAGTCTGAGCTTGAGGTGTTAGACAAAGTCATGAAGAAATTTATGTATGGATATTTCACCGAATCGGTCTGGAGCGAAAACCAGAATTTGGGATTATTAGGAAGGATATTTTCGCGGTATGGACTCATGTCGGATCTAAAAAATTTTTAGGGCCGAACAGATGGCTAAGAGGAACCCGGGGTGGCCTTTCCTTTTGTTTCCTTTCGTTAACAATGTTTTATACTTAGTCATCTTGGAACCGAGTGGCGTTAGAATTCTTAATGCGTGTATCCAGTGTCCTAGAACAGAGGAGTCTCAAGAGTCAACGGGAGCTCATGTGGCGGGTTTTGAGAAACAATTGCAGTTTTGAAGAGCCTTAATGTGAGGAAGATTAGTCTTTAGTTCTACTACCTCGTTGTGAATTAAATTATTTTATACTTTTCATATACCTACCTGAGAAGTGTTAACTCGAAAACTGGCGTAAGAAACACCATTCGCCGAGAAACTGGTTATTCTAGAGTGTTCTGAGTGGTGTCATAGCGGTGGAGAGGTGATCGGGAGCCCAACTCGCCGAGAAGAAGAGATAGAGCTCGCGTCAAACTGGACTCAGGGCGTATAATTTAAGCCTTCTCTAGAAAGTTCGCTGCGGACGCGTTTCGTTGCTGATCATTTCTGTGATTCACAGCGCTATCTATGCCTAATAGATGATTCGAAAAAATAACCTTATGTAATATGAATTATAGTAAAGAGCTAAGTATATATAAATATATATAATATATATATGAATTAGTTTAATATTCGTATATTGATAGTATAATATTTAGATTAATCTGCACTGACCCAATTTACTATATTACGTATATAATATATATAAATCTTCTGGGATATATGTTTATATATTATTATATATATATATAATATATATATATATATATATATATATATATATATACGGTATATATATATACGTATATAATTACGGTTATATATTATATAGAGTAATATTTCTATTCTGCTTGTATGTTTACTTATCCTACTAATAAAATGATATAGGTGAATATATCTATAATATATATAAGGTATATCTATAATTTTTGGCCTCTCTTTAGTTAGCTCTCTAGATTTTCATATATATAATTGCCATAGTTATATACCCTACTACATTAGAGAAGGTGATATAGGTATGATATCCAACATTATATAATAATATTTAATATAATATATATCATAGTATGTATTTCTTAGTACATATATTACGAGGAATGGGTAGATAGCAGCCTGTATGAAGTAATAGTAGTTGGTACTATGCACAGCGACTCAGTATGAATACTCATAATATATATATGAGAATAAAGGTAGTTGATATATATATATAGTAGATACACTTTATATTATGATATAGAGACGTATAATCATAATGCTATGATAATCTGAATTAACTCAATGATATACATATAGATTTTAGTATTTCATATTATTGGTTGTAATAGGTAATATAGAATTCAGTCGAGTTATATTAACGCGCAAGTATGATTAATATGAGTACCAGTGTAGCTATATATTTCTGCTGGGTAGAAAAATTTATGAAAATAAGCCAGAATTTTTTTATGTATTTTTTTTTAAAATGAGAGTTTATATATATATATACTCTCGATCTATAAGTATAAAGACAGCAATGTCTAGTCCCATACATGTTCAGCTAGATTATAAAGCCTTAATATAGTTAAATTACTTGGTAATAGTTAATTACTTATCATGAAACTGTGAGATATGTATAACAGGAATTGATATGAGCCTTAACAAGGCAGCATGAATGGCTTTATTTGGAGATGAGAGAGGTCAGAAGCCTAAGCTAAATGTGGTAAGCGGATAGAGGAATAACCAAGGTGTGTATCCTTCATCGTTTGAATATGAGAAAGGCAGCACCTTTAGAAAATTTACTATATACTATTTTTCTCTTAATAAAAAGGTTCTATATTATTTAATAATAAGTTATACTTAATAATAAATATTTTAAAAATACATAG
>JABUQX010035641.1:12500-19498 GCA_015478945.1 Trachelipus rathkii | reverse complement strand
AACTAACCCTAAAACTGTAGCCCTAACAAGAATGAAGGGGGCGTGGCTTATAACTATTGCGTAATGTTATGTTTTTTCTTCCCTAATGGATTTCTCTTGTAATATAGCCTTAGGCTTACATTTTTAACCATTCCCGACTTACACTTATCTTTTTTCGTAATTTTGCGCTAGGGTAAGGTTGTTTGTTATTTCGTTTTCGAAAACCCTAAGATGAAGGTGATGAATCACACCAGGTGAAAGAGCCTGAAGCTATAGCTTTAGGTGTAGAATACACGTTTTCTACATCAACTAAACGATCCATATTTAATATAAAACTTTTTGGAAAATTAATGGTTCTTAATTTTTGTTTTATTATATTCCACCGTATATCTGGATTTCTTTTCCAATTGCGAACAAGATCCGAAACCAAATCCACGATATTTGATCCTATAATGGTCTGCCATCTATCACAATTTGCCCTGTAGTATCCCAATTAATTTCCTTTTAATGTATTATATAACGCTAAGCCTTTATTTTTTATTGATAGGCGTAGACTTGTTTCTAAAATGTTTTTAAACCTTATTACCTTCTGTTTTGTCGAGTCGTTTTGTAGACACTGATGTTATTATCAATGGTGATATTTTTCTTTCAATTCTATTAATTTTTAATACCTCTTGATATTTAACTCTTTTATCTATGAATGTTCATATGAATTTTAAAATGTGACCGAGTCGTTTCGAACTTGACATTCTGCTAGTTTAGGCATCATATAAAGCGAGTAGGCTTGAGTCTGTTGCTGCTGAGTGTTGTTGCTGTTGTTGTTGTTGTTGAATGTATTATTATTCATTTTCGTAATCTGAAGAATTGGTTAATTAGCAACTTTCTTCATTATATATATTAGTTTTGACTACCCAGCAATCTGGATAGAACAGGGCCTACAATAGAAAATAACAAGGGTAGGAATACACCACTTCCTTCAAACAGAATTTCTTTTATTACAAATTCTTCTTTTTAATTCTATACGAGTATTTTTTAATGATGTTACTATGTCTACGTAGCTTTTGTTTTTGATGTTCTTTTATGGGCACGTTGTTAGTTATAAGATTAGACACACTTCACAGATACATCGAGTGAAAGCTGAATTTTGTAGATGTTTGTAACTTATTTTATAATTTCCTATAATTTTTTTATTAATTTGGGTGGTAAAATATTTTCACTAACTTCTCTTTTATTCTGGAAATGTAAACATTTCAGTTCTGTAGGCGGATGTTTTGTAGCGTAACATTACTCTATATGTGTCTAGGATGAAGATCACATACTAAATAACCATGAGGTACAGATGTAACGTCCTTATATACCTTTTAAAAATTCTTCTCTTTGATTCGGGAACATTTGAGTGGCTAATACATTAATCTGACTTACGTCTCTTCTTTGACCAAACAATATTAAATATTGAGTATTTAAAGCACGGTCTCTCAATACTTATTCTGATGGAAAATGTTCTGTGTTATAAAAAACACAGTAACGTTTATGATGAGAGTAAACAGTGAAAGTTTCAGTATATCTTCATTCAGTTTATGCATCAGACTCATCAAGGATTATACTTATGACCCTGAATATTTCTAGACTTTTAACATTCATATACACCTTCATTGAAACGTATATAGATCTTGTATACCTCGTTAAATTTGGTCTTGATAAACATTATAAACACCAGATAATTTTAACTGGATATTGCTCAAATAGTCAGGGGAATTTTAAAAATTATTAATAACTAACGTTTTACCCTGATCCTGTTGGACCACACACTAGAGATGTACATGGTGAACGGAAGATGAATTTTTGTAACACGTGCATCTTGATGTTACATGTACATTAATGACACGAAACATTAATACATACAGCTCTATATACATATATACAGCTGTTAGGGGCGGGGCTTGTAGGGATTACATAACATTTCTTCACAAGGGTATATTTAAGTGGTCACTGAGAGAGGATGGGGTAGTTATAGATTGAAAGTACCATCTTTGAGCATCTAGATGTGTATGTAAGGATAATGAGTAATAATAATAATATGATAATAATAATATAATAATAATGAATAATATAATAATACATAATTAAATAATAATAATATAATAATTTTTTCTTATTACAGAACTTGTGTAGTGAAAAACGAAAAACATGTCTATCTTCAATGTGTTTAGTACAAACAGAATGCAGAACATGATGAAAATGCTAGCTGTAAGTTTTATAAGTTTTTTAATTTTAATTTTAATTATACAAAATTTAATTTTTCAGATTTTATTATACAAAAGTATAAACGGTAATTTACAAATTTTAAGTTTTTTTAATTTTAATTTTAATTATACAAAATTTAATTTTTTTTTATTATTACAGTTCCGGCCATTCTGTTATATCAATGGTAGCAGTGGTGTTGGTGGTGGGGCAAATGGATCAAATGAAGGATCTAATGACGGAAAGATCGATACTGATAGCCAAGATGGACAACAGCCACAACAACAACAACAACAACCCTCCCAACGGCAATCTCAAAATGAAAGCTCTGTAGATGGAACTAAAGACAAAACAATTGTTGGTCGTAAGAAGAAGCAAGCAAAACGACGATTGACTACCACCAGAACCTCTCACCCCAATATAGCCAATGCTCAATGCAAGGAATCAGCTGCGAAACAGTAAGAGAAACATGATTCTGGTCTAAGAAGAACGAACCAAATGACGAGTGAATGTTCGGGAGACCTCGTGTCAACTATATCGAAACTGAGAGACGTAATGAAAAATGCAGACAGCTTGTGGAGAATGCCCAATGGAGTCCTGATGCTGCAGCAACAAGTTCGACAGTACCGAGACCATCAGCCTTACCATCCTCTAGTGCAGAGATGGGGATAGATGGATATGTTAATAATAGTCCGAAGGAAGCTACACAAGACGTGCATGCAGATGCTCTCTAGAGGAGTAAGTGATTATTATCGATTATATGATTTATTATTATTATATTATTATTATTAATATATTATTATTATATTATTATTATTATTATTATTATTATTATATTATTAATTATTATTATCACTCTATAAAGCATTATAGTATATTATTATTTTTCATCTTCTTTAAATTTATGGTGAACATATATGTATATTTAGTTACGCATAATTCATTTTGATATTAAAATAATCTTTTCAGAATTTACTATTATTGATATTCTTCTTCCTTCTTCTTCTTCTCTTCTTCTTCTTCTTCTTCTCTCTTCTTTCTTCTTCTTCTTCTTCTTCTTCTCTTCTTTCTTCTTCTTCTTCTTCTTTTTCTTCTTCTCCTTCTTCTTCTTCTTCTTCTTCTTCTTCTTCTTCTTCTTCTTCTTCTTTCTTCTTCTTCTTCTTCTTCATCTTTTTATCATATATATATATATAATATATATATATAATTTATAATATATATATATATATATTATAATATATGTAGATATATATATATAATATATATAATATATATATAATATATTATATATATATATATAATAATATTTTATTATTTTTATATTATATATATATAATATATATATATATATATATATATATATACTTTACACTTATGTGAACTATTTACTTACCTTATGTTCTCTTTTTTTGACAGAAAAAAAGGAAGAATGAAGATTTCACAGCTGACTTCGTCGATATGAAGCGGGTTGGGTATGGGAAAAAGTCTGGTATACTTGATGTGCACAAGTACCGGATTAGAGTGGATGAGACCAGAGTGTTTAATAGGGGTTTAGACTTAAGCGATGCCTTTAATAGGGTCGTATTAGATGTCATTAGACATCTAAGAGATGTGATTAACTATAGACAGTATGAGGCTCGTTTTACGTTCACTTTTAACGATGGTGCACGAAATCAATTCGTTGTAGTTGTACCTTTCAGAGAAATAAGTGATGAGGATATAGTATCTCATTTATGCAATAGGCTTGAAACTGCATTTCAGTCTGGAGATCAATATACATTTTCAGATTTTATTATTGAAGTCAAGATTGTTCATAACCCCTCAGGGTCAGGAATAATTATTCCTACAGGTGCAAAGTTCGAGGGAGTCGATGGATTGAACACATGTCATTTATTTAGAAGAGTGCAACAGAGAATAAATAAAAAAAAACAATAGAGTATAAAGTCGATGATACTGTAGGTTGCGGGTTTAAAGCCATTGCTATGGCCCGCATGTATAAGGCAGGTAAACCCCGTTATACTATCAAGTCTAATGCCCTGAAAACGGAGGGAAAGAAAATCGCTGATCAGTGTGGTTTAAAATATGATGAACCATTAAGTTCTGATAAATTTGAAGTAATAGAGAGAGTCTTAAAATGCAGGATTTTTGTGTATAGTAATGATGGGGAAAGAGGATTCAGTGTGGTGCATAGACCTACTGAAGAAGATCGAGAAAAACCATTATACGTTTTAGGTTTCGATAGAGTTGCTGAACATTATTTCTATGTACCTGAAGGGGTAATACCATTAACACTGGAAGGCCTTAACCGCAATAATATCAGAGGAGATATTTTTTGTTCTAAATGTTACATCTTTGTAGATAATATTATACATCATCATGACAAAGAATGTTTGTATTATAATTGTAAACAATGTTTGAAGTATGACTGTCCAGGTAAATTGCTCTGTGGAGACAATTATTGTATTGCCAGAATGTAACCGTAAACTTTTACAAATGCTACTATGTTTCGAAAGCATAAGAATTATGTGGTAAACTCTATATTTTCCAAAATGCAATACACGAGTAACACCCAATAAACAACTTAAAACAGAGGCATGAATGTGAAAAAAAATTCATGCAAGGGTTTGCCTATGAATCGTATAAGCCTACTGAGGTAAGCATTATTTCGTTATATTGAAACCTATCTGTCTTAAAACTAAAGAAGGTGAGGAACCAAAAAATACACATACATTTTACTATGACATAGAAACATATCAACACAATCATCAGATTAATCCTGAACAATTAATAATGAAGAAAAGGGTAAAATAGATAAATTTAATGATTTTAGTTAAACACTAGCGAAAAAGATTTGGTTGATTGAACAATGGATACACTTATGACAAACACGCAACTGAAATTTTCCAAAATAAATTTAAATGCAGAAGGTATCTATGAGAAATGCCCTGTTGATCAATTCATAACATATCTTGCTTCTTTTGCTAAAACGCATAAAGATGCTAATATAGTTGTAGCTGCCCATAACGGAGGGCGTTTTGATACTCAGTTCGTGTATAATAGATTGTTATTGAGACCAGAAGGCGATGCTGTTAAAGGTAATCCTATTAAAAGAGGTACAAATATCATTGCCCTGACATCATTTAAAAACATCATGTTTAAAGACACACTTAATTATATGCCTTGTGCTTTAAAAGCCCTACCAAAATGTATGGGTTTAGATGGTAATTTGGAAAAGGGATTCTTCCCATATAAGTTTCTTACTCATCCTAATCTAGATTATGTTGGTCCTATTCCTTCTATAGATATGTTTGAAGTAGATCGAATGAATGATACTGAAACAAATGAGTTTATTGAATGGTATGCATCGTTTACTAACAGGAATTATGATATTAAGAAGGAATGTATTAAATACTGTGTCCAAGATGTAGATATCTTACGGAAAAGTTTCGAAGCTTTCCGTAACATGTTTCGAGATATGTTTAAGATTGATTGCTTAGTTGATTGTTGTACTATAGCGTCTTTATGCTTTAGAATTTTTAAAACTACATTTTTAGAAGAGAATACAATCGCCCATCTAGGTCGTGGCGAACAGAAAAATTATTCTTACGAAGGGATCAAATGGCTAGAGTTTATGGAGCATTATACGGGACAAAGTATTACTCATGCTCGCAATGGTGGAGAAAGAGGATTTAAATTGATGAATAAAGCAGCATTCCCTGATGGGTATGCTGAAGTTCCTGTTTCAAAATATAGACCTATCAATGATGCCGATTTTATCCAACTTAGAAATCTAATTGTAGATGAAACTTTAAAAACCAAGAATGAACAAGAATGGGAAGCTATGGATAATGCAGCTGAGCGCAATGGTACAGGTCCTGTTGAGAAGAAACGAATAGTATATCTATTCCACGGGTGCGCATGGCATGGGCATCAGGGATGTGAAAAGGGAAAGACACGACATGATGAAGCAACAGCTCTAGACATGTACACGATGACTATGGCACAGGAGAAAGCGTATAAGGATAGTGGATTCGAAGTGGTGAGGGTATGGGAATGCGAATGGGAGACCATGAAAAAAGAAGGCAAAGTACGTTTCGTGACCTCTAATGATGATAATGATAACAATGAGGAAGAAGAAGAAGAAGAGGGTTTAGGGCATTATGTTAATAGAATCGCTAATGATATTGCCCATGGTAAACTTAATGTAGGTGAGGCTCTATATGGAGGAAGAACAGAGCCCTTCGTCTACTATTATCCTCCTACAGATGGAAAAACAAAAATTAATTACTTGGATTTTACATCGTTGTACCCTTGGGTTCAGAAAACCCAGGCATTCCCTAGTGGTATACCCACAAAATTAGTCGGGAATCAGCTTCCCTCTATTGAAACATTTAGTAGAGAGGTTAATAAAGAAAACTATTTTGGGTTAGCTAATGTTTGGGTCCTTCCACCTAATAAGCTCTATATGCCAGTTCTACCTGGAAGATACGATGAAAGACTCGTGTTCACATTGTGTAGGACATGTGCAGAAACGAAGCAGGAAACACTATGTAAACATACTAAACGACAACGTGAATTCCGTGGCGTTTATACTACACCAGAATTAGAATTAGCCTTAAAGAAAGGATACAAAATCACCAAACTTAACGAGATATGGACATTTACACCCAAGATAGGATTGTTCACTGAGTATATAAAAGAATTCCTAAAGATAAAGACTGAGGCATCAGGTTTACCAGCAGGAATACCAGGGTTCGATAGTCCCATGTTCAGTAAAT
>JABUQX010035641.1:0-7500 GCA_015478945.1 Trachelipus rathkii | reverse complement strand
CAGTTTTAGCGACGAATTTCGGGCATAATCGACGCATTGTTTACAAAAATTTTGATCAGTTGTTCTAATGGAGCAGGTGGTTTTGGAATAAACAAAAATAAAAATAAATTAAACAAATTTTTTTAAGTGCCAAATTAATTGATCAAACATTTGTGATGGAGTTTATCGATTTGGAAGAAATTAAATTTTAAGCTAATTTCATGAATGAAACATTCATCAAATCATCGAACTACTACGCCGCAATCTTATTGTTTACATTTTTTCGTTAGCATTTTCCTAAAATTCTGTAAGCACGGGAAAAGAGGCAATCCTAACGAATTAGGAAAATTGACTAAACCGATCATCGTTATCATTTTAGCATAAAATTTACCCACACTGTCGCTAAAATGACCATTAATCGAACGACTTTATTAGCATTTTACTAATTTCGTTAGCAAAAGTGCAAAATCGAAAACGCCTTAAGTATACTAAATATATCGTATCATTTCATAAAATAGATACATATAAGTATAAGAGTATTGTTTACAATTGTCAGCTGATCCGACGGGCGCGCTCGGCGTTTCCAGGTACTGAAATTTCCTGTTCTCTGATTGGTGAATTTAATTTTTTTCAATTCGAAGCGTTTCCTAGTCGATTTTGCACACGGGCTGCACTCGGGCTTCTGGAAACGCAGCATTTAATTGTGTACTGATAATTTTTTTTTTATTTCTGCAATGGAAAATAAGGGTAAGTTTGTAAGTGTTTCAAGAGACGTATATTGCAGGAACAAAGATCCAAATCTGTGAAAAAATCTGAAAAAATTAACACATTTTTCACATGAACCACAAATTGGACCTCTTGAATCCGGATCAATCAAAATCTTTATGAGATTTTCGAAGCAAATAGAAGGTTTGATGTTGAAAATCCACAACTTGAAGTTAATGATCAATTTATCGATGTCGATGCAAAGAGTTCGTTAAAACTAAAATATTTTTGATACGGATATCGGATATAGGCATTTTTCAAGAACCTTCAACAACAGATGCAAGAAAACATATTTTAGCGTCTGAACCATGTCAGCCGAAGGGGCCTTTCCCAAAAGATTAAAAAAATAGATCTTTAAGTTCTGATTATTACTGTTATAAAACCATAACTGGACAAGAAGTTAAGATATTAGCATTAGATGGCTTTTATTGTCAGCTATTGTGAGCTTTGTTGACTTTTTAGCTAAACTCTCGAAGCTGTAACCTGGCACAATGGAAGTATACATAATTGACAAGGCCTAATTAAGAAAAGTATAACCCTCGAAAGCTAGCAGAGCCAATCTTCAAGTTTGTATCACATATGCTGCTTAGAAAAGAAAGAAAACCATTGCAGATCAAATTTCAGATGAGCACAGAAAATGGAAAGATATCACAAGGATTGTTAATGTTGTGCGCACAATGGCTTTGTGTTCTTTGTCATTTCGTGATCACAGAAAACTTGAATAAAGTAGGACCTGAATCTGGCAATTTCTTGAACATTATAGATTTTTTATCACGTTTTGATTCTCTCCAAAATACTTACATCATGATATCCAAAACGAGATTATCAACCTAATGGGTAATTCAGTATTAAATTCTTTACTGAAGGAAATTCGATTAGCTCCTTTATTCGCCATAATTGTTGATACTACTCGGGATATTTAAAAATAAAAACAAGTGAGTATTATTATCAGATATATAACTCAATTAGAATAATCTTCTGGTGAAATAGAACTCAAAATTAATGAATCGTTTCTAGGATTCACAAAAGTCAATGACCAAACGAGTGCTTGCCGTAACTTGATCTTGGTAGTAAATGATTCGGTAACACATATTCTCGAAATTAGTAAGATATTCGGTACTGTGCAAAAAAGTATAGGTATTTTTTAGTGAAAGCTTACCTCGTTGGCAGGAGTTACATAAAACTTTAAAAGATGATTTCTCAACTGAAAATTTAACTTTGAAATAATTGTGTCCCACGATGGTCATTGCTTAATGATTGTCTTTTAGTTTTTAGGAATGATTTGAAATCCGTCATGAAAAGCTTAGCTGAAATTAGATTGCACAAATCTAACAAGACAGTGGTACATGGTGCTCTATCAATTAGGAATCGTCTTGATAAATTTGAATTCATATTTTTGCTCACATTTGAAAGCAAAATGCTTGAAATTATTAAAATCACATCAAAATGTTTGCAGCATGGAACAGCCGACCACGACAAAGCATGTTCTTTAATTAGCCTAGTACGTAATAAATTAAAATTTGAAAGAGATCTTTACTGATTTCTTGGCTGAAGCCAAAATATTGGCCCTGTCATGGAGTATAGTTTGTGAAATGGAAAAAAACGTAAAGGGCTTGAAGAGCTTTTTTGATGAGATAGCTTCTGACCGCAGGATTGACGAGCCGGATAAATCTTTTAAAATTAAAGTTTTCAATGTACAGCTAGATTTCGTAATGAATCAAATAAAAATAAGATTTACAAGTCTGACAACTATCGTCCAAAGCTTTTCGTTTCTGACACCACAAAGTTAACAAATCTGACACGTGAAGAAATCACGAAAAAAGAGATGGCTCTTGTAAATAAATTTCCCACTGACTTATCTAAAATCTGGTTGACCAAGTAATATCTTTTAGAACATCATTATCCGAAGAAATCAGTCGGAAGAAAAATGTTAGAGAAATCGCAGGTTTACTCATTGAGGAAAACACTTGTCTGGTAAGCTGCTTCCCTGATCTCGCCAGTACCTTACAACTTTATTTGACACTTCCCGTTACCACAACTACTGCTGAAAGAAGCTTCTCCAAGTTAAAGCTTATAAAATCGTACGATGGCATAAATGCAATTTTGTTTTAGCGATTTTGAGCATAGAACATAAAGAAACAGAACATAAATATTAAAACAATAAGTAGAACAATTTCTCATTTTGAAAAAAAAAAAAAAAAAAAAGTAAAAAAAAAAAAAAAAAAAAAAAAAAAAAATGATAGCTATTAATAACGGGATAATGTGTTATAATAAAATCATTTTGATAAATTTACAAATAGATTAATTTTATTTTTTATTATTATTTTGCATTATCATACTATTACTCGGAACCAAACTGATTTATTTTTTTTCAAATTGAGATTTAGTTAGTTGTTTAAAATAACAAGGTACGCTCTCCCAAATTGTTATTTATATATATATATATATATATATATATATAATATATATATATATATATATATATATATATTATATATATATATATATATATATATATATATATATATGTTATATATTATATAAAAAATATATATATATATATATATATATATATATTAATATATATTAATATTATATATATATATATATATATATATATATATATATATATATATATATATATTATATATATATATATATATATATAATATATAATAAATATATATATATATTATATAAATATATATTATATAAATATATAATATATTATATATATATATATATGTATGTATATATATATAATATATATATATATATATATAATATAATATATATCTATATATTATATATATATATAATATATATTAATATATATATATAATATATATATATATATATATATATATATATATATATATATATATATTAATATATATATTATATATATATACATATAATATATATATTAATATATATGTATATTCATCTAAAATAATTAGTGAAATAGATATTGAGTATATCTAATATCAATTCAATTCATGTGGAAATGATGTGTGGGGTAAAGTTGGTTATTTTGATTTAAAAAAACTTAGGTAAAGCATGTAAGAAATACGAGTCCTCAAAGAATCATTTGGAATGTTAAAATAACTATTTCACCTCACTTGTATTTTACACTTTGTGTGTATATTTTTTGTTTTTAATTTAGGTCTCAGTAGTGAAAATATATGCTCTAAAATAAATGATAATGAATTGAGTATGTATTTTCTAGTCTAAATAAATCGATAGGCTCTATCTATAGAATAAAAAAAAGTTAATCTCGTACAATAATATAGGCCCCGTTATACAGTTTCGGCAATAATAAGTTCTAGTATTGAGATGTTTGTTATACTTCGTTAATTTCACTCGTGATTATTTTTATAAGAAATTCAAGCTCAAAATTCTTAAAAAGGAAGTCTGAAATAAATCTACTAAATATTTGAGAATAAAGTGAATACTGGGTTTGAGAGTGGTTTTTACATACGAGTCTTTGTGTTGCTTGTGACAAAATGTTGACTCATTAATAATTTTATTTCTCGATAGTTATTATAGATTACTGCTATTCTAAATAATTACAACTTAGTTCAAATTAACTTCAACCTTTGCAAATTGCTTCCTCTAGAGATTCTCATTTTTGCTTTTCAAACAGCCACTAAACTAAAAAACCTTTCACGATCACAAATTATGATTTTCCTCATTTTCTATTAATATATTAAAACTGTTATATACACTTTAAGAATCAAATTGTATTTCCTCTTATTTAAAACTTGTATGGTTTCTTTTTATATATTTAAAATATAAGTTGAACTGTATAAAGCTCTTTTTTTTGACACATAGTTTTGATACTTGTGTCTTTGGAGCCCAAATATCTCTAAAATTTTCTTTATTAAAAGACTTATCTCTCGTCACCGATCAATAGTGTGTAGTAGTTCAGACCCCTTTCAACCCCTCACTTAGGCTACGATATAGTTATATGTAATATATATATAATATATATATATTAATTAATAATATATATATATATATATAAATATAATAATATATATATATATATATATTAATTAATATATATAAATATATTAATAATTATATGATATATATATATATATATATATGTAATATATATGTATTAGTATATATTATATGCATGAATACCAATATCATTATAAACTATTAAACTATATATATATTAATATATATATATATATATAATATTAATATAATATATATTATATATATATATTATATTTTAATATATATATATATATAATAATATATGTAGTATATATAGGTCATACTTATCCCTTATTATTTATATAAAGGATTGTTACATTAATAAAAAATAAATTGTTATAATCAAACATAGAAACTTGTAGATTGGCACATGATTCATTTTCTGCTACTTTTATTGTACCATACGAATCTTCTTCCTCCTCTTCACATATTCTGAATAGCTTTCATTCAACATGTTCAATATCATTCCAATTACAATCTGTATATGCTTTAAATTTACTATCAAAATGTTGAATAAAAATATTTGCTTTTTTAATTTAGAACAATAGTTTAACATCTTTATTTGGATTTATATATATATATATTATATATATATATTATAGTACTTAGAGACAATAAATTGAGGTGTAAAGTTTTTACTTGACGCACACCCCCCTAATCATTCTCTATCCCTACGCTGAGAGCTACCTATGAGAGACTCACTGAACTCATTTCTCCATCTTGGTAGATTATATAATCTATGTATAGGATCCTTTAGTTTAAAAAAAAAAAAAAAATTTTGTCAACCCTCACGCTCTATTGCCTTGAAATAATCAAAAAGATAATGTATTTGGATTATACATCGCTCTATCCTTATGTACAGAAACGGATGAAGATTACCTTTGTATATAGGATGAAAAGTTATACATATATATATATATATATATATATATATATTATATATAATATATATATATATATATATATATATATTATATTATTTATATAATATAGTATATATAATATATATTTATATATATATATATATAAATTATATATATATATATATTATATTAATATTATTAATTATATATATATTATATTATTAATATATATATATATTATATTATAGATATATATAATATATATTATAATATAATATATATAATTATATATATTATAGGAATAAAAATTATTAATTATATATATATATACCGAATTTTCAGTCAGTAACTTTCATGTCAAACTTATTGATGGTTCTTATTATATAGATATGTTTGTGAATACAATCTGTAAAGTGAAGTAAGAAAGAGAAGAAGGAAGAAATAAATAAAAAAAAAAAAAACTATAAGAAAGAAAATAATGTTGCAGTCGGGAATATTCATGAAGTTGATATACCCCCAATGTGACCACTGTAGATTAGAAATAAATTATCTAGGAAAGCTCTCAATTTTCATTAATATTTATAAGGCTTTAAAAAAATGAAGAATTTATTAAAATGCATGATCACATATAAATAATTAGAGCATTTGCATCCACGTACCTATATATCTGAGTAGGTGAGAAAGTTTAATATAAATAACATTAAAAGTGAAAATTATACTCTGGCGGATCATATCACAGTCTAATTGAAAAAATTGATGCTCAAACACAAATAACAAATAGACAATTAGAAACTTCCACACCAGAGATCCATTTCTTTCTTATTTTTTTACGCTTTATATATATATTATTTTAATATTATATTAATAAATATATAATAAATATTATATTAATATATATATATATTAAGATATATATATATAATATATATATATATATATATAATATATATTATTTAATATTATAGTATATTATAATTATATATATATATATATATATATATATAATTAATATAATTATATAATTATATATATATATATATATATATATTATATATATATATATAATATATTATACTATATATATATAATAAATATACATATTTTATAGGTAAATCATTTCTCACCTTTAAAATGGTAATGATTAACCTATAGATTATAATATGAATAAGTCGATGATCTATTTTATTTTTCGATTATTTCAATAAGACAAATAAGCTGGAAGGTTGATACAAAAATAGTTTATTTATTTTATTTTTTTTATCACTTTAAGGAATTACCAAATATATTTTAAATAGCAAAGATAGTTCAAAGAGTTCAAGGGTTCTTCTCGGCTTCAGCGGGTGGGGTTCGAGGGGTAGGGACTATAGTCCCCCCTCTGTCCCTCCGTCTGCTCGAGAGCCTCTTAATAAAATAAATAAAAAAAAATTAAAACTAAAATTACAAATATAAATAATTAACAATGATATATAAAAAAGCAACATGTTAAGGGCAACTTATTCTTTTATTCTATTGTATGTATTTTTATATAGTTAAAACGGTCACAGTGCCTTATAATTGTCGCGTATTTGAGATACGTATATATAGCTGTTCAGGCTCACGATTAATTTCGATATCTGATATGTTTTAATTATATTATGTAACATTACTCTTTTGAAAGGGAAAATGTGTGTTTGTGTGTGCTGTGTGCCTATGTAAACTATAATAAAAACACTCTCATGTATATACATACGTCATCTACGAGTAAATCTCGTAAATCTTACCTAACTTCGATGTTCTGTGGATTAAAATAAATCTCTAACATATCATTACTACTTACGTATAATCTTTATGCTTCCTGTGATACTTAGTTCTTTACTATAACATAGAACTAGATTTTATCTAC
>JABUQX010035640.1:17500-24482 GCA_015478945.1 Trachelipus rathkii | reverse complement strand
CTGGTTATGTATGATTATCGTTATCACGATAATGTTTTACTGAATACGTTAAGAAGTTTAATATTTCCGCTCCCAAAAGTTTGACTTTATTCATACAGAAAGTCTTACAGGCGTGAAACAGAATTCACAAAGGTCCTCTACTCACAGGAAGCGTCGTTCCCCCCAATATTCACCCCCATCTGGCCCGGGAGTCGCCTCACGGACCAGCCTTTCCATTTTTTGAAATGTTGACGTTCTGTTGTGGGGGTGGAGGAGTTGTGCCGGTGGGGTTGCGAAATATCAAGGTGTACATTGGACAATATCGGCCCTCACATCGAAATGAATGGTGCAAAAATTTCCTATGGAACCTACAAAGGCCTTCTGTTCTAGGCCCAGGCTGCAACAGTATGTTATAGAAGTTGATCGGGGAAGTTTCCCTCCCCTTGAACGTTTGAATCAATGTACTTGGGGGTGGGGGAATTCTTTACATTCTGACACATCGTCTTCGCGAGCTCAATGCCTCTTGGCTGATGATTCATTCTTCGCCGACTTCTCATGAGAGATTCATGCAGTCGGCTTATCTACCTCTCTCTGCGCTGAAGTCTCTCTGATTGAGTGACTTGGTGACATTTTTCTTCTGCTGGTCGTCAAGTGGCGTTACAGCCTTTTGGGCCATTCGTTTTCTCCACCGGCGGGGGATTGACGAGCACCGTTTTGGGAGAAAAATTTGTTAAAGAATGTCGTCGGCAATTTCAATTAATTCCTCAAAATCATGGTTTTCGTCGTCGTACAGTGAGGAGATGATCTGCAACTGCTTAGTGCATTTCGGTTATAAGGTTAGATGAAGAGTTCTTCGTAAGTACGTTATTGGCATCGTTGTCTGTTATCATGAATCGAGAGTGGGATAATCCAACACATTTCTTTATTCGTAGACTGCATAATTCGGATGGGAGCTCTCGCTCCCTCATGGCCTGCTCTGAGAGCCCTTCGTTCTATTGGGGCTCCTCATTGTCTGTTGTGTTCGAGTGGGTTTGCCATAAATTTTTCTTTTCCCTTGAACTAGCTTTGTTCTTAATCGTCCTTTAGGGGAAGCTTCAACGAATTTGTGGAATCGTTGCTTGGTAATTTTTGACTGGCCAAAAGTCCTACCGCTCGTACCCTTTGATCGGAATGAATTTCATTAAGGTTAAAGATCATTGTCGTTTGCCGCAATCCACATCTAAGGCCAATTGAAATTCGGTTTGAAGGGGAGAAAGGCATTGAGCGGGAGATTGCTTCCTTTCTTCCTTTTCATCTCCTAAGGAGCAGTGGGGAAGGGTGACTCTATCACCAGGTTTTGGTGCTTTCACACCTCATTCTTGGATCTCCGGTTTCCGATTCTGTTTTCGTAATTGTGTATGCGTCATCTTACTTCATTTACCACCACTCGATAGGAGGGGCTCTTCTGGGGAGTGGTGGAATGGGGTTTGATGATCGAGACCGAGTCACAATAGCTATATTGTTCCTCTTCGTTTGAACTCTCGGTGACTTTCTTTTTACGACTCGGCCATTCTTAACGTTTTCCATTCCTTTTTTTTTTTTTGTTTGTTGTTTAGGGGAAAGTATTTTACGCCTAATTGTACTAGGTTTTCTTATTTCACCGCGCTTTTTTCGCGAATTTGAACTTTTTTTTTTTTTGTGTTTGTTTTTTGTGTGTTGTTTGTGTTTTGAATTGGCCACTTTTTTTTCACTTCACTGTCTAATTAGGCTGTTTGAAGTTAATTCACTGGTTTGGCACTCTTCAAATAGTTCCCGGTTTGGGAGTTCAGATGTCACATAACACTGGAGGGTTACCGATGTCTATGTAGATGTAACCCTCCTTGAACGAGTAATAAGCAAGAGATGAGTTGATAATGAAAGGAGTAAATTACTTTTTATTCTTTTCAAGTCCACGTAGTTTTCCTATCGAAAAGGATATACATGATGTCACTTGTGAGAACAATTTAAAATGCAATCAACTTGTTGTTCACACAAAAGGCTAATTCACGAGTCATCTAATAAATATGGTGCAAGATGTTAATATAACAAATCCCTATAATAACACAATTTCCGGTTCTTTTCATGAGCCCGGAAGCTTAAAATGCGACTCTCTTCTTATGTTGAGATCTTACGTGCTTCCTTTCCTCGAAATTGCCCAGCATTTCGCGGGCAGGCTATTGCAGCGACTCACTCTCACAAAATAGTGCCATACAAAAGGTTGTTTAATATTTTCCATATATAATAAAATTAATAGTAACATTTTGATATACAGGAGCACTTATGAGAGGTGTACATAATTATTGTGAGGGCAAGAGAAATTCTGTCTTCAATATTATAATATATATATATATATATATTAATCTATATATATATATAGTACGTATTATATATATATATTTATTATCTATATATATACATTATATATATAGTTTAATATATAGATATATAATCAATATAATTATCGAAAATTCAATATTTTCTTTTTTAGATATAAAGGAGTGTGTGTGAAGTGTCGACATTTTTAATACTAAATTTTCCTAAGATTTGGATTTGATATAAAGATACTTTTACACATAGTATATATATATATAATATATTATATATATATATATATATATAATAATATAGTATATATATATATATATATTATATATATATATATATATATATATATATATATATGAAAACTACAATCTTCACGTAGTTTGTAATGTACAGAGATTTGTTGCACCCTTGAGGTAATAAATGATAGATAGAACTTAATTGATTTTAATGAACACACTGTAAATTAATTAAGTTAGAATTTAAACATTAAATATAAGTAAAATATTTAGTTTTTAATATAACCGTCTAGCTTTCGTGGTCATTCGCGAAGAGTCCTGAAGAAGTGGGTTCGCGCATGACTACGAAAGCTAGACGGTTATATAAAAAATAAAAATTTTACTTATACTTAATGTTTAAATTCTAACTTAATTAACTTACAGTGTTTTCATTAAAATCAATTAAGTTCTATCTATCATTACCTCGAGGGTGCAACACAATTTCTGTATATATTAATATATAATATATATTATAAATATTAAATAGTATTATATATATATATACATATATATATAATCTATATATATATATATATATATATATATATATATATATATTTATTATAATCATATTATAGTATATTTACAGAACGAAGTCAGAAAGAATCTTAAGTTTATCATATATATATATTATATATAATATATATATATATATATTTATTATATATATATATCTATATATATATAATATATATATATATATATATATATATATATATATATAATATATATAGTATATATATGAATTATATATACGGTATATATATATATAATATACGGTATAGGTATAGTATATATATATAATATATATATATATAGGTAGTATATATATATTATAATATATATATATATATATATATACTATATATATGATAGTATATAGTATATATATATATAGTATATATATATAATATATATAGATATATATATGTGTAAAATATATATATATATTTATAATATACTACTATAGTATATATAGTATATATATATATTAATATATATATAGTATATATATATATATATATACTAGTATATATATATATAATATGTATTATATAATTATAATATATATATATACTATATATATCTGTATATATATATATATTATATATATATAATATATATATATATATATATATATATATATATATATATATATATATATATATATATATATATATATGTTGAGAGTACTAATAGGGATGTTTGTGAGACAAAAGCAAACATTATCATTAGAAGGTATGCAGCTGTAAGAGGCTAATTTGTCTCTCATGCTTCCACCTTTAAATCTCTGGTGAAGCCTCCATAATTGTATACCGTATCTATTATTTAAAATTCAAATCTATCGCGCCTCTTTCTTCCACAAGAAAGAGACGCCAAAACAAAGAGCAAAGCTTGGCGGCAAAGTGCCCACAAGGGAGAATGCCAAGCTAACTCGAGATCAGTCCTTTGATAGCGCTCCCACGATGAGGAGTTGCCAAGTCCGACCTCCTGTTAACAGGTCACTTAGATTAGGATTTCTTGCCAATTTTATTTGTTAGTTTTATGTGTGTGTTATCATAAGTTCTAACGACATATTGTGCATAGAATTACCTCATTTACTTAATTGATCAAATCCATATCTGTCAATTGTCCGTATCACTATTGTCAAATAAAGGCACTACGAGGAAAGTACTCTCAATTAACCCCCTCTGATTAATGATTGCAAGATCATTAATCATTTTGATAGCCAAAGTGATTTTGGCCTAGACATCAGTGGGGACCCCAGGAGTGACAATTAGGGGCGTGGTGACGCCCAGAAGTGACAATTAGGGAGCTGCCGCCCCCTAAAGTGAACCCCAAAACCCTTAATTTAGAGTCAGATAGTGCCTAAAGTGTGAAAATTTCAAAATAATCGAAAAAAAAAAAAAAAAAAAAAAAAAAAACGGATACTTTTCTTCGTTATTTTCTGTGCTAAAATAGATGGATACTGCTGGACAAATTAAAAAAAATTATCTGAGTAAAATTATAACGTGAAGAACAAGCCTCTTATTTAATCTCATTTTAAAATAAAAGAAAGTCGTTTTATTCTAATAACATTCCGGTTATGTAACCAAACCGTTGCTATGTCAAAAAATTCTTTGAAGAACAAAGAGGGTTTTTAACAATCAAGCTCTTCCGATTTAGGCATAAAACCGCGCCAACAGTTAGACTCAAAATCAGAAACATGATCCCAAACAAAAAGTTGAGTTTTCGAACCAAAGCGAAGCCAACTCCAAAATTAAATAAAAAGGAGGGAAAGTCTCCAAACCCCCAACTCCCTCAACTCCTTGAAGAATTCGGGAGAACATCCGGGTTTGCCTGTGAAAGCAACCAACCTCCAAACGAAAACAAACGCAGACCAACCCATCCAACTCTTGTTAAGGAGTACTTCGTCTCTGCGTTACTTTCATTCGTACATCAAAATATACACAAGATTACACAGTGTACAAACATATGCACCCTCATCCAACTGTCGGATGAACTTCTCGAAAGTGCAGCTTAAGAAAAACAATGAACAGCCTCTGGCAACAACACCCCGCCAACACTCGAGATTTAGGCTGCGCGTTACAGGAGAGACAAAGCAGTTTCTCCCCCAATCTTCTCCAAACCCCCTTTCCCCCATCGAAAGAGTGGAAAACTACTTTAAAAATTCAACGCAGAACTTCGTAGTGCAAAAGAAGAAATATATTAAGGATTAAAATTAAAAACACCTTAAATCTGAAAAAAAAAAAAAAAAAAAAAAAACTACTACTACTACTTAATAATAATAAAAAAATAATAATAATAATAATAATAATAATAATAATAATAATAATAATAATAATAATAATAATAGAAAAGTAAAAATAAAAATAATAAAAATAAACAATAGTGATAAATGTGCAGACATTGAAAATGAACAATAAAGTGGAAATTGTGAAATCCTATGTAGGAATAAATGGTGATACTATGAAAAGACAAACGTAAAATCTCTCTGTGAATGGCATAGCCTGCGCCATCTTGCTTTAAAAATAACAACCAAAATTCCAATAAAAATGATCAAGTTATAAACATTACGAATAGTACAAATGCTATATTAAAAATAAAGCCAAAATCGGCAAAAAGTTAAAATAAAGGTTTCCAAAAATTGGTAAGGTGCTTTATCTTATAATTCTATTATCTCGGGTTGCATGAAAATTATACATTTATTTATATATATGAGTTACTATAAACTAAATATTAAAATATTTTTAAATAGTCTAAATTCCAAACGGCAAATGACTCCAAACTTTGAGTTGCCATCGATCGCTATATAAAATAAATATGAAAGCTACAACCTACCATTATTTATTACAAGTCAAAATTAAATGCATAGAAATTTTAATGAAAGTTTCTTCATAATTTAATTAATAAATTCAATTTAGTTCATAATCCAATTAATTTAAAAACGTGTTGATAACAATAATATCAAAGTAAAGTTTAAAAAGAAAAAAAAAATTGAATTTCTATATACCATGACGGAAGAATGTCGGTGGGAATTCCCATACAGACCGATCGACCGACAAAGGCTGACGAGTCATATGTTGGAAAAGTCGGTCTGTAGCAAAATTTTAAGCCGATAGTTCTTACGTTATGATATACGAAGTAAACAGGATATTTTCGAACAAAGTAGAGGAAAATTGCGGAGACAAGGACACTGAAATTCCAAAGTCATGAATTGGAAGGACTGAGTTGCCATTGTTTCCCAAAATTTGAATCTCTTTTTTTCGTGATATCTTGTCCGCTTTTCAATAAATCTCAGTCCATCATGAGAGTCTTAAAAATTCATTAAAAATAAAATAATAAATTACCATAAAAAAAAAATAACTATTATGTTGATTGATTCTGATCATATTAAAAATTAGAAAGTTTCTTCGGTGATCAATGTATTTGCTGAAAATTAAACTAATTTATTTTTAAACGCTTTTTCAAAATGTGAAAGTTCGAGGAAGGCTGAACCCTCAGAACGAAAAGAAAATGGAATTGAAATGGGTTACTAAAATATTTCTAAAAATATATTGAATTTGTATAGAGGAAAACAAACATTTTTAATATCATTTCGTAAATCAATTACATATAAAAAGATATTTTATATTTTAGAAAAATTATATATTTGTTTTATATCAAAGATGATTAAAAATTTATTAAAATAAACATTTGTCAAAGCAACAGAGCTCTTAAACGAGACTTGCTACAATTATACCCGATGTACACCTGAAAGCAAACTGCGCGAGCGCTATAGCGTAGGGAACAGACGAAAATTTTAAACTGTATAGCAAAAAGCACCTTTTAAAGATTATAAATTTATAATCCAAACTTATGTCGCATGATAATATTAAGACTCA
>JABUQX010035640.1:0-12500 GCA_015478945.1 Trachelipus rathkii | reverse complement strand
TATATATAATATATAATATATAATCTATATTATATTACTATATACCTAAATATACCATCATTATTATTACTAGATTATATATATAAATAACCTATATCTATATATATATAAAATAAGTAATAATTAATACTATAAATATATATATATATATAATATATATATATATATATTCTATATGCTATATATATATATTATATATATATATTATATATATATGAAAGGATAGGGCTATTGTATTTGAGGATTTACTTGAAAGGGTAAAGATCTTGACAAGGCAAAGGATCCTTTTTTCTTCTTCGTGATGATTTGCGTGATTTCATTCGTGCTTGAATTTAATATTACGGCATTAGGACGAGGCCAGACTCGGTCTAAAGGCCTCGAGACGTTGGTTTAGACGACCCAAGAAAGAAAGAAAAAGAAAGAGAAAGAGAAATTTTTTGGAGCTGATTCGGGTCGGGAGTTTCGATGGGAAAGTCTTAAAAATGTTCCTTTTTCTCCCGCTAAAGGAAGGGTTAATCCTAATTTATGAGATAAACAAAGTATTTTTTCTTAAAGGGGTTAAAATAATATAGTAGTCGTAACCATTCCTGTTTAGTAGGGTTTATTTTAAATTAATACATAAATGATAATATATACATAGATACGTTTATATATTACAGATTAATAAGATTTGGTTTTGATGCTCCAAACATGGGTACGAATAAAAATAATAATAATAATAATAATAATAATAATAATAATAATAATACCATAAGAATGAAAATAAGAAAAATAATAATAAAAATGCCGCTAACAATAGTAACAATAGAAATAACGGAAAATGAAAATAAGAATAAAAATACTACTACTACTACTACTATACTACTAGACTACATACTAACTACTATCTACGCTTTGAACACCAAGAACCGTGCATATACGAAACAGACTCGGATCAAACAGCACCAACTCCTCAGACGCGTACTTACTACTACTATGCTACTGCGCAAATAATATCAATAATTTGAATTATTATTATTTATTGTATTATTATTGAGTTTTATTGTTATTATTATTATATTATTATTATTATTATTATTATTATTTATCTTTATAACTGGTTTAAAGAATTTAATTTAATCCATGTCTAAAATATTTTCCAATTAGATATAATAATTAAATAATAATATAATAATAAATAATTTAATATAAGAATAATAATATCATGAATACATAATAATTTAATAATTAATAATAACTAATAATAATTATTCAGTTAAAAAGAAAATGTAACAACGATTGTACAGTCAAGAATATTCCAAAAACTTTGAAAACGGTTGCTGGGTGCAATAATTCCTACGAGTCCATCTTTCGTTATAATCATTACCTGTTTTACATTATTGTACCATTATTAGTTACTATATATATAGTATATACTTATATAGTATATTATTATATATTATATATATATATTTATTATATATATATATAATATAATATACTTATATAGTATATATATATATACTACATATATATATATATATACTTATCATATATATATTATATATATATATCTTATTTTTGTATTTTTGTGTCAATTTTATATTTTTTATGTTGTATTTTATTATCTATTTATTATTATTTTATTATGTATTTGATTATTAAATTATGTTTTATTTTTTCATTTATTATTTGTATCCTTTTGACGTCACGATATTATTATTATTATTATTATTATTATTATTATTTCTCAGTGGTGTTTGACTGTCTGTTACAAAAAATGAAGAGCGAGTTTAATTACTTAATTTGTCATTAGAATTATTTAACATAGTTTAACTCTTAAAATGAGTAAATTAGAACCCGAAATCGGGACCCCAAAATTCCCCGATTGAAACTTCGATTAAAAACGGTTCCAAATTTCAGTCAAAAACTATCCTCCCAAAATGCGCGACACGGCCAATTACTCACAATTACGACTCTTATTCTAATAGAACTGGTTTAAAGGAATGTAATTTAATATGCTTAAATATTTTTCATATAATAATAATAATAATAATAATAATATAATAATAATAATTAATTAATAATAATAATAATTAATAATAATAATAATAATAATAATAATAATATAATAATATAATAATAATAATAAATAATAAAAATAATAATAAAAAAAAAAATAAAAAAAAAAATAATAAATTATTATTATTTTTATATATATATATATATATATATATATATATATATATATATATATATATATATATAGAGATAATATATTATATATATATATAATTATATATATATATATATATAGTTATATATATTATTAGGAGTACCGATACCAGAAAAGAGGCCGAAACCGATACCGATAACCGATACTCTATTTTTTAGGTGCCGATACCGATTACCGATTCCGATACCGATACTTTAATTAATATAATAAATACACCAGTAATAAGATAGAACATTTTGTGCACGTGCCCAGGCAACTCAGATTGCATTCCCTGTACAACCAATATTTAGTCATTTATATTTCCTATTTGGTTGTTGCCCAAGTATATTTATTTTATAATTAAAATAGTACCTTTAAAGAATAATAATGCCAAATATTAATATTAATAACTTTTTTTATGTTTGTTTTATTTAAAAAATATTCCATTTCCATTTCCAGTAAGTATTAACAAAGTTAAGCTACTAGCTTTTATGTTTTAAAATGATTACAATTACAAGAAGATTCTTTAACTAGCTACAATATAAAGAATACAAATAATGAAAGAAGAGACCAATTAATCAGCCTAAAAGTTAAAATAAAAAAAAAACTCTATTACTCAAACATGACATAATAAAATTACTCCTTTAAGATTAGATATCATTCAATACTCAAATGGAGAGTATCACGGGCTCTCGTGCAAAAAAACATTAAGCTTTCACTAGTATCTGGCGAGAGACTGTTCCTTTTTGGGGTGTTTACATTCCTACCTAACCTACACTATAAATACGCTCTCTCTCGACTGATGAAGGAGGTGCTGATAATTATTTGCCTGCAAGCACTGATAATAATGAAAACCTTGGCCCATTTCATGCCACCGCATTGAAAGATTCTCTTTTGTAGGCCAGCATCGTCAGTTTTCGTTAGAGCCTCATCTCCTCTGTCACAGACTGCCAAATTTGAATTATCTTTGCTCCTGATGACTGTCTCTTCAGCTTTTTACGATGAGGTTCCCTGCGCTGCGGATTCCTCTGAAAGTCGCTGAATGAGATGTCAATGCAATTTCGGGCATGAACTTATCAAAGTCTAACATATCCAAATCCTCCATCTTCAGTAGGTTTTTTTGTGAAAAGCCCCCCTCGTCCTTATCATTGTTTTTGCCAGGGGTTGCAAATAAGGCGGCTTCCACTTCTTTTTCTTTTTTTTTTTTTTTTTTTTTTTTTGTCAAGCGAGCAAGCTTCCTTGGTTATGCTATTTTAATGCATTCTAGAAGTGGTTCACCGGTCGGAGGCTGCCATTCTTGATGGGCGTTTCAGCTAGTTAAGAATGGCCATTAGAACCTTTTATTTGATTTATTTTTTACAGTTGTCACGCCCGCTCACGGCAGAACCTATTTCAAGGAAGTGGTGTTGAAACGGCCCTCAAAATCCATCGAACGCCAAAATTACGCAGATGAGGCACAGACGCAGCTTTAACGTGAGGAAATAAATTGAAGTAAGGAAACACAATGATGGAGAGGAATTCCAACAGAACAGAGGTGGCAGGAAAGAAAGAAGCACCGCAGCGAAACCAGTCTGGAGTTACTAACATCAACACGAAACTCATGTGGGCCGACACAGCACCCCTTGTGCAACGAGGGCGTCGTAAAGGTTGGCGGTACGCGAGTGATAGGTCCCTCGAGCACTTGCCTCTACGAGTACCTATAGAAAAGAATAAAGCACCCAACATCGCCCCGCAAATATAAAGGGTCAGTGAACTAGAAAGTACAGGACAGTTTATAAGTCTGTTAGCCTTTGACTCGACCCATTCCAAAAGCCGATGAAACCAGAGCCCCCGCCCCCCCACAGGATATGAGAAGCAGTTACTCCATACAAGGCGGATTGAGACACTTGTATAAGCTGGAGTAATGAGAGAGGAAAAAAAGTCTCGCCCTCTAAACAGAACTCCCAGTTTTTACCGCCCTAGCAACCACTATGATTTGAGGTTTTCAAAACATTTTTTTATGTTAAGGCAAGGATGTTTATATTGTCAACAGGAGAGACGAAAGAACGTCAAAAGAGATAGAAAAGTTTAAGGGTCTTAGAGAGAGAGATTTGGAGACCCTTGGGGTTTTTTTTAAAAAAAAAAAAAAGAAATTAAAATTTTTAAGGTTGAGACGACCCAACCTGGAAATTCTATCCAGATCAGCGGAAATAGAATCGGGAAAGATTAAGACGAGAGCAATTCTAGAAGTAAAAGAGGAGCAGAATTGATATGAGTGAAGAGATTGAAGGGTCAGTATCGACATATGAAGTGGATAAGAGTATAGATGCTGCAGGTGAGAAGATCATGAATGAAAAGCAGATAAAGGTAGAGATAAAACAGAACCCTTGAGGAACACCACTATTGACAGAAAGAAAGAAAGTCGCCCCCATCAAACAACAGCCGACATTGAGCGATTGGAAAGAAAGCTAGACATAAGTAAGCAAGAGAAGAAGGAAACCCAAAGGAGGGAGCTTGGAGAGCAGGACGCGTTGCAATACCCGGTCAAAGACTTTGGATATGTCAAGCGCCACCACCACAAGTCTTCCCTAGTTCCTAAGGCGAACCATAATCTTTTTAAATTAGGAAAGTATATCGCAGTAGATCTCGAGCACCGAAAAGCCGTACTGGTAATCAGAAGAAGCGGAAAGAGATTCCAGATGATCTAAGAAGTGAGAGTGAAAAGGTTTCAAAGATCTTAGAAAGAATACAAGGAGAGCTATAGGGCGATAGTTTAGAAGGATCAGAGCAGCATCATTTGTTCGGAATAGGTCTGGACATATGCGCGCTCCACACTGAGAAAGTGCTAGTATTGAGCATAGAGAATATAGTTATGCACGAGGGGTGGGGTCAGGACGGAAGCACACTTCCTCAAAACTCGGAGAGCAAGACATTCGGGCCACCCGCCTTCCTAAAGTTTCATAAATTTCAGGAGCTCATGCACCGGATCAAATGAAATGACAGGGAAAAGCATAGACACCTGAGGGAGGAAGAGGAGGAGAGGAATACCAGAATCGGTCAGGGTATGAATTAGAGGAAAAACTAGTGAAGGTCAAAGAGATGATTTGGCCTTTTCAGTGGGAGTATTACAACAGAATCATCAGAGCGAAAAAGAGGAGGAAAGATGATTTACAGAAGTTGTTAGAATGTTTTTGGCAAGAGGCCAGAGAGACTTGTCAGTAGGAGAACCAAAGAGGTCACCGCATTTTCGGTTTAATTGCAAGTCCGCCTTGCTTCGCACGTCGAAAGAGGATCCGGCAACGGTATTTCTAGCTAAATGAAAATTGGCAGAGGATAGGGGAGAACGAGAATTTTTCCACACCCGATAAGCATTGTCTCAAGCCTGAAATGGCCAGGGAACAGAGCACGATCGAAACCATGGATTTTGAGGAAGAAAAAAGATTTAGTCAAGAAGCAATGAACCTTTCTCATCCCAGTAAATTACAGTTATCCACTTATATCGGCAGAATCTTGAAGCGTCTAGAGTCAAAGCAGTCACTGTCAATTATAGTAGCGTAGAAGCAACGGCAATGCCCCCCATCGGCCCGACCAAAAGTGCCAGGTGAAACCGCATAGGCAGGATGGAGATGTTGGAGAGAAAGAGTATTAAAAATAAGTGATATAAGGTTGTGGTCAGATTTACGAAGGAGCGAAGTGGTGTATTTATAGAGAGAAGGACAGTGTGAAACATAGTCAAGTGTGTCAAGAATCGGTTGGGACGGATCGGAATGTGGGGAGGTTATTTAATCAGTTTGCTCCAGATCGTTGAGAATACTGAATGATTCGGCTTCATCCAACTAAATCAGTACGAGAGGAAACCAACAATTCAGTTTTGTGTAAATTGAAATCCCAATAGAGGACCTCAGTATTTGCATGAGAAGATATAACAGTCTGTGAAAAGTAGTAAGGTAATCAAAAAAAGGCATGAAAACTGTCTGTTTAGGAGAAACAGTAGCAGACATTAGAATACTTGCAGTAGAAGGAAAGAAAAGATTTTAAGCCACAGGAAATCGAAGTTAGGAGATTCGAGATTCTCGAGACTTGTTATAGGAATGTTATATTTACATAGGCACATACTCCACCTTCAAACGGAAATTATAAAATAGGTTATAGTTGGATATACTAAACGAGTTGAAGGATTGAATTCTTAGCCATTGGGTCGTCAGACAAGAGCATAAAATAGTGTTTAGAATTAGAGAGTAGTTTATTCCTATGGATGCCCCAGATTAGAGTGCAAAGCCATTGATGTTGGTAAAGTCAAAAGAAAGCCACGCCTGTGCAAATCTGCTATCATACACGCACACGCACACGCAATCACAAAAAAAAAAAAAAAAAAAAAAAAAAAAAAAAAAAAAAAAAAAACAGACAAAAAAAAAAAGAAAAAAAAAAAAAAAAAAAAAAAGGAAAATTTATTTGAACGCAAAAAAACCAAAATTTAAAAGGAAAAAACCCTAATTATTTACAGAAAATATCTAAAATATGAATAATCCAGAAAGGAAGGTTTTAAAAACACTTCACGCACTCACCCGGCTCAGCACCGCTCTCACGGAAAATGCGTACAAAAAAAAAAAAATACTATTGATCAACTAAAAAAGTAGATAAATCTGTATAAATTAAAATAATGGCTGTCCAAATAGGTAAATTTTACGCTAAAGACCAAGTTGGAGAAACGCTAAAAATCTAAGTTAAAAAGGAAATCGAGGAAAAAAAAAAACATAACTTGGTACTAGCTATCTATATCGAACTAGATTTATTATTGAATCTAAAAGTTTCTCATAATTTTTCACCCAAAAAGTAAAAAGTATCGGTAAGTATCGGCCATTTTAACCGATACCGATACCGATACGTACCAAATCAAAAAGCCGATATACCGATACCGATGACGATCCGCATACTATCGGTACATCCCTAATATATAATATATTATAATATAATATATATATATATATATATATATATATATATATATATATATTATATATATTATGTATAGCTGTAGGAAATATATATATTATTTATGTTTAATAAGCACATATATTTAATATATATATGAAATTTGCTTATATATATATATATATTATATTATATATATATTAATATATATATATATATATATATATATATATATAATATATATATATATATATATATATATATATATATACTGTATATATAGGATTGTGAAAAAAAAGTTTTTTTTAATTTTGTTTTTTTTTGAAAAAAACGGTTTTTTTTTTTAAAAACAAATGTTTTTTTTTGTTTTTTTATTTAAAATTACCCTCTTTTTTATGTATTATTAAGAGTTTTTTTTAAATTACCAAGACCCTTCTAGCCTAAATATTGACTATTAATACGGATTTTATATATACGTGTATATATATATATATATATATATATATAGTATATATATTAGTTATATTTATATATATATATTATATATATATATATATATATATAATATATATAATATATAGTATCATATATAATATATATATATAGGATATGATATATATATATATATATATTATATATATATATATAGTATAATATATATATATGTGTGATCAAAAAAAGGATGTAAACAGGTGGTTTGGGTAGGGAGCCGACCGGGCGGGAATTCTGCCGGGGGCCGGGGCTGCTCTAATTTAGCCGGGCGGGCCGGGGTTAGCTAAAAATAGAAATGTAAGTCAAAAACACTGAAAGTCTTAAACTTAGGATTGAAAATTTAAAATATAATTTCAATTAATTAATAATTTAATTATTAAAAAAGGGAATACATTTGATAATTCAATTAAATAAATAATTTCGAAAGAAATTTTTAGAAAATAATTGATTTTCTAAAAGAATAAGTTGTATTATCTATATTATATACTATATAATATATATTATATATATATATATATATATATTATATATATATATATATATATATATATATATATATATAATATATTATATATATATTATATATATATATATATAATATATATATATATATATATATATTATATATATATATAATTAATATAGTATATATATGACTTACTATTACTTCTTAACTTCCATCTCCAGGAAGGATTTTCAATGTCCGGTCAGTCGCGCGAGGTTCTTCTCCAGACATCTCTCTCCTGGACTACTCCTCTTCTCTTCAACCATCTCATTGTCTGCAGCTGGCATCTTTTTAGAGAATCCTCCACCGATTCAGTCCATCTTTTCTTCGGTCTACCTCTCGGTCTTCTTCCCTCCGGTGTCCATTCCCATCTTCTTTTCGGCATTCTATCAGGCTGCATCCTCTCGAGATGGCCCCACCATCTCAATCTTCCCACATCCATCTTCAGTATAATCTTCACTCCCACAGTTTCTCTGGTTACTTCGTTCCTTATTATGTCTCTTCTGCTTCTTCCAATCATTGCTCTCAGAGCTCTCATTTCTACCGCTTGTATTCTACTCTCCTCCCTCCTCGTAGTGGTCCACGTTTCAGCTCCATACAACAGCGTCGGAGTCAATATACTTTCGAAGATTACCTTTTTAACCTCCATTCCAACATTTCCGTTCTTCATCAATGGGTACAGTGCTTTCATAGCTTGTCCATATTTTTCCATTTTTCTAGTAATCTCTCTTCCACATCCTCTCTCTCTGTTGAAACATCCACCTAGATAAACGCAGGAATTTACCGCCTTCACCTCCTCTCCCCCACCATCATCCTCATGCTTTCATCGTTTCCTCCCGTTACCATTAATATCTGTTTTATTTACATTCATCTTCATCCCTGCCTCATCCAACTCCTCCGCAAACAGCCTCACTACCTCCCGTATCTTCTCCTCCTCCTCACTCCAACATGCTAGGTCGTCCGCATAAGCCATTATATCTCTATCAAAAACTCCTAATCTCTCCTTCACTTTACTTATTACCACGTCTAAATATAATATGAACAATATAGGCGATAATACACTCCCTTGTTTAACTCCTGTTCTTACTTCAAACCATATATCGTTTTCACACTCCGTTCTGATGTTACAACTACATTTTTCGTACATACTCATTATTGTTTTCTTCAGTCTCACACTCACTCCATAATTTTCTTCCATGACTCTCCATAGTCTTTCCCTTGGTACAGAATCAAAAGCCTTTTGCAGATCAATAAACGCAACATAAAAAAATCTTGCATATTCTAAACATCTTCTTCATAACCATCCTTAGTGTAAACAGAAGATCTGTCGTTCCTCTTCCTCCTCTATACCCGTGTTGTTCCTCCCCCAGTCTCGGCTCCACAATCACTCTCAACTTTCTCTCCAATATTCTTTCGTAGATTTTTGATAGGTGGTCCATCAATGAAATTCCTCTGTAGTTGTCACAGTTGCTTGTATCTCCTTTACCTTTGTATATTGGTATTATTATAGCTTTCCCCCATCTATCCGACACTTTTCCCTCTCTCCAACAAATGTTTAACAGGTTACAAACTCTCTCCTTCAATTCCTCTCCTCCCTCCATTACCAACTCTACTGCCACTCCATCTTCTCCTGGCACTTTGCCCCTTTTCATCTTTTTTATAGCATTCTCATATTCTTCCATTGTGATCTCCTCTTCCTACTCTCTCTCCTCCTCCGCTTCCCCCCCGTCCGCCACCGCTTCTTCTTGTTCTCCGTATTCTACGTTTAAAAAGTTCTCATAGTGTTCCATCCACCTTTCATTCCTTTCTTCCGGTTTTACCAGTATTTCTCCATTTCTATCCTTTATGTTTCTGATTTTATTCTTCGGTTTTCTATATGCTTTCGCCATCTTAAAAAGCTTTTTCTTCCCCTCATTTACATCTCTCGTTAATTCTGCCGCTATCCTCTCCGTTTCCTCCTTCTTTGCCCTCCTCTTGATTCTTTTTGCTTCATTTCTTGCTTGTACATACTCCTCTCTCACTTCTCCCGTTCTTCTTTTCAACCATTTTCTCATTTTCTCCGTTTTCTTTCTGATTGCATCTTTCACTTCTTCGTTCCAACATGGTGTGTGTCTTTTTCTAGTTCCTCCTACCCATCTTTTACCAAGCGTTTCCTCTGCAACTTCTTTTATTACATCTTGCAACCTCTCATCTTCCACTCCGCTTCTCAAGGTTTCTTGCATTTTCTGTTTGTACTTTTCTCTCTCCTCTTGTTCACCCAGCTTTTCTACTTTGATCACTGCTCTTTTTTGTTCCTTAACAGTTCTTTCGCCTCTCATCTTCATATCTGCCACCACCAATCTATGATCTGCATCCAGCGACACTCCTGGTATCACCTTTACATTTCTTATCATTCTCTTATCTGATACTATCATATAGTCTATTATCGATTTTTGATCAAATTGCTGGGTTGTTTAGTTCCACCTATATATATATATATATATATATATATATATTATATATATATAATAATATTTTTAAAGATATATATATATATATATATATATATATTATATATATATATATATATATATTATATATATATAGTATATATATATATAATTTATATATATATACTATATATATATATATATATATATATATATTATATATATAATAATATATCATATATATATATATATATACTATATATATATATATATATATATATATATATATATATATATATATATATATATATATATATATATATATATTCAATTAAATAAATAATTTTGAAAAGAGATTTCGGAAAATTTTTACTTTAAATAAATAAATACATTAATATTTTAACAATTATATTTATTTCCTTTTCCGAATTCGTTTGATATATCAAATTTCGAATATTTTTATGTTAAAAACTCGGAAAAATTATAATTTGGCCTCAATTTTAATTTGAAATCATAGTAAATACCAAAAAAAAATTGATTATATTTAGGTGTTTATATATTTTGCATCAATTTATAACAAAGGAGTAATGGAATTAAAATATATTTTTTTATTTTGTTTGATTTAACCATCTATTATTTAGTGTAAATTTACAGTTAACCCCGGTAGAAAACCCCGGTTTTTCCTGATTTTTGGCCGCCGGGGCCGGGGTCACTAAAAATGGCCGGGGTTGGCCGGGGCCGGGGCCCCGGTCGGTTCCTATTTTGGGGTGTCGGGAGAAAATGAGAATGGTAGGAAGGTGATTGATTTCTGTGAGGAGAGAGGTATGTGTGTAAGTAATATTTTCTTTAAACACAAGAGTATCCATAAGTATACTAGGTGGTGTTAGGTAGGTAGAGATGTATCGAAGTGAAAAGTTGATATTGATTTTATGTTGGTGAAGAAGGAAATGTTGAAGTATATGTTGGATGTTAAATCAGTGAGGTGTTTAGAAATGGGATTATCGGATCATTATGTTGTCTATGTAAAATTAAGTTAGTCTTGGAGTTGGATGGAGAGAGAAGGTGATACGGAAGAAGAGCGGTTAAATTAAGAGAGTGAGAAGTTTACGTGAACAGGTAATAAGGATAAGTATGTAAAAGCGCTCGCAAGTAAAACATTGAATGTGGATAAACTTAAATTAAAAAAGTCTCGAACAGCAATTGTAGGAGGGCAAAAGAAATAAGGGGGTGTGCTAAGGAAGGAAGTAAAAGGTTAAACAGTGAGTGGTGGAATGAAGTGGTGATGCAAGCGGTTAAAAAGTAAAAAAAAAATGGCGTGGGTGAATGTACTAAAAGCAAATTGATGAAGTTTCAAAAGAAAGATGCTTGGAATTAATATAAGGAGAAAAAGAAATCCAAAAGGTGCATACGTATGAGAAAAGAAGAGGTAAATGAAAAGTTTGGAAGGAGGAATGGGGACATTCAAGAGGAATAGGAAGCTTTCCTGGAAGGAAAAGCGCGAAAGGTTAAAAATTAGAATAATGGGAACCTGCCAGAATAATGAATAGGATGGTGCTTTTGTAACTGATTGAAATGGATGTGAGGGAAGTGTGGAAAAGAACATTTCGAAAATCTGTATAATATGCAGTAATGAAGAGGTGATGTGACTCGTGTGTGGTTGATGGTACCAGAAGGAATAGGTATTTTGGGATGAAGGTTATTAGCAAGAGGAGAAATGGGTAAGAGTGAGAAGTTTGAAGAAATGGTAAATCTGCAGGTATTAGATGAAATTACTGGTGAAGATGATCAAGAACGGAGGCAAGATGGTGATTGATTGGATCTTGAGGTTGTGTAATAAAGCGTTTAGGGAGTATAGTTCGAGGATTGGAGAGAGAGCAGTAATAGTACCTTTATTATAAGGGTAAGGGAGAGAAGGAACTGTAGAAATTATAGGGGTTATTTAGTTTTCTAGTTGAGTGTTATCTCTGCG
>JABUQX010035639.1:50000-57010 GCA_015478945.1 Trachelipus rathkii | reverse complement strand
ATATATATACTATATTATATATATATATATATATATAATATATATATATATATATATACTATATTTATATATATATAACATTATATATATAATATATATATATAAGATATATAACATATATCGGGCTGGGTCATTACATTTTGTCAATGTACAAGTGCAGAGATTTTCAGGATGTCTCAATTACCAGCTATTATATATTACAATTACACCGATTCAGTTAACGCCGGCGGCGTATGTATTCTACTTTTCACTATATCATATATTATATATATATATAATATATAATATTATCATATATTATAATAATAATATATACTATATATTTATGTCCATATATATATACTATAATATATATAGTATACTATATATATATATATATATATATATTTCATATATATATATGATATATATATATAATGACTACATTTTATGATTTTCGTAAATGCGAAATGTTTTCAAAATACATATATAAGGAAATAGAGTAATCAATACAAGCAAAATGGCGTTAAAAAAAACACAAATTATTGGCCAAGTATGTTTATAAATAATAAAAAAAAGAAAAAATAGAAAAAAAAAAAAAAAAATAAAAAAAAAAAGAAATAAAATAAATAATAAAAAAAACAACGAACAAAAAAAAAAAAGAAAAATAAGAAAAAAAAAAAGAAAAATACAAAAAAAAACAAAAAAAAAAGGAAAAACTTAAGTAAAAAAAATAAAAATACTAAAAAAAAAAAAGAAAATACAAAAAAAAAAAATAAAAAAAGAATAAAATAAGAAACAACAACAAAAAGAAAAAAAAGAAAAGTGAAATTATAATACTTACCACAATATTTGCATGCCCATTAAATAAAATATTTTATGCCCATTCAAATAACAAAAAGGTTTGTGATGCGAGTGCAATTGGTCCTACTTACTATGCAAGTACAAGTACTTAAAAAATTTGTATTTACGTACGAATATTCGTACATGGTACAAGGCTGATAATATATATATATATATATATATATGTAAATATAATATATTTATTATATATTATATATATATATATATATATATATATATATATATATATCATAATATATATATATATATATATATATATATATATATATATATATATATATATAGATTTATAGATATATACTACCTTTTAACGTGCTATCTCCTTTCAGAGGGTAAAACAGCGGGAACCCCTTAAAGGAAAAATTGCGGTCTTTCGAACTTTTTAAGGCGGGCGGGCAATCATCTCCCAAACCACCGCACCAACGTGTTCGCAGTCGGATGTTTCTAATACTCGTCCCACGCCACGTGGTATGATAAAACTTCCACTCTGACCTACTACAACTAGCCCAGCCGGAGAGAGCACAGTCTTAGGATGATTGAACCGAGCGTTCTTCGTATGAGAAGAAGCCACCCAACCAAATGCGAAACAATCGGAATTTTACTAACCTTTTTACCAAGGAGGCCCACCCGACGCAGAGCCGCCGTAATACGTATCTATTAATTATATAATATATAAATATTATTATATAGTATATACTATATATATATATATATAATCATATATACTTATATATAGTATATATATATATATATATATATATATATATATATATACTATATATATTATAATAACGTATATACCTCAGTATAGTATGTTATGTTTAATTCAGGGCTGAGGAATTCTTTTTTTTTTTACATCTATTATTTAGTAACTTGTATGAATTTTTTTTATATGTATCAATCCCAATGCGATGTTGTTATCAAGAAGAAAAGACTCCAAAGTTGAGAGACGTGCTGTAAATAAGCCAGACTCAAACATCAGGAACGCCCATGAAATCAAAGCGATCTTGAAAAAAAAGGAAAAAAGAAATTGTGGGAATAACCGGAGGTACGTAAGCATGTAATTTAGGCACGGCAAAACGCAAAGCTTGAGTATAAAAAGGTCATATTAAAGACACGCCGCCAATTGTCTTAAATGTGCTCTTGCTGTTATAGGAAATGTTAATCAGAACAGGCGAATTACAGACGGCATCTCCCTGAAGCACACTCATTGAACAAATTATTTAACATTGTCTCGAACTAATGTCGTGATTAGAAAGACAATTTAAAAAACAGCACTTTAAAAGAAATAAACACACCATCCAACAACAACACAATAACTTAGCCAACCACACAAATATTTAAGCTATTTAAAGTTCCAGGAATATGCGTACTATGAAGGCCCAATTCAAAAGGCACAACTTGTTTAAACACATGGGCTTAAACACACAAATTAAAGTTATTTAAATGTTTAGATTGCTGCAACTTTGAATGCAAACGTAAAGGAGCCTTAGTAAACACTATGGTTAGGCATGGAATAGTAAAGTAAATCTATTAAATCCTCAGAATGCTAGCTATGAATTGCTATATTTTAAAGGATTAAGTACGACACCAGCTTCTGCGCATGCGAAGATAAAAAGTTTTCAAGATTGGCTACTCAGTGTAATTTATGAATGCAATGATAAAGGAAACTTAATAAACACATGATTATTGCATATGGATTATAAAGATATTTTTTGTCTTGAATGCAACTTGAAAGTAAACCGTTCAAGTTGGCTTAAAGAAACACATGCCTTAATAAGCCATGGAAATGGAAAATGTAATTTAAATGTCTGAATGTTTGCAACTATGCAAAATGAATCAGAAAGTAAATAAAAAGACACATGCTTAAGCATGTTGAGATTGTGACCCTCCCCGGAGCATTGTTGACTCTCACCCGGAGATTACGTTGACCTTCTCGGCATGGGTGGAGTGGAAGGCAGATCTCTGCGAGACCTTGAGTGTTCGGGTGGCTGTTCTCTGACCAAAATGATTGGAGCGAGAGGAGAGGCCACGCCGGAAGTCCATCTTCGCAGAGCGAACAAACATCAACTGAGAAAAAAGGAAACTCATGAAAAAGAAAGAAATATAAAAAAAAAAAACAGGCCAGAATTAAAAAGACGTGGTGCCGGCCCTTCCTCATTGGGGAAGGATAGAGAGAAGTGAGGGGGGACGGAGCTCGGAGAGGCACATCAAACCTATCTTCTCAAAAACAGAAGTCAATCCAAGAAAAAGGTTTAGAGCCACTAAGAACCCGAGCTCGACTATCCACCAGATGAGTCATCAGATGAGTCTACGACAAGTCCGATTCATCAGAACATTCAGGTTAGACAGGAAAAAAAAGATGCACCCCACAACGGAGAGGTGCAGCCTCGTAAACATGTCTTAACGGTGGAAGAAATAAAATATTTTGGTGTGTCAACGTTACCAGCAGAAAGAGCCCATTTCCCAAACCGATAAAGCACACAAGCAGTAGAACAAGAAATATGCCTCGAAAAAAGAAAACATCATAAATCCCCAGAAAAACTATGAGATGAAATTCCAGATATGAGATCTCAGAGTATCGCTACAACATAAACCGAAGGAAACAGACTTGTCATCAGTGTGGATCAGATAAGCACAACAAAATTGTGATTGTATAAATAGAATGTTAGTATTGTCTATTTGATTTGGAATTAAGACTGTATCATCTCGCAAGTTCATGTTTAGACCATTCATCGGTAGGCATGTCCACATCAGATCGACTATCCGAGATTCCGAAACATAAATCTGTTCACGGCATATTAGCACAAGAATGATTACTTTTAGTGCTCTAGTACAATTGATTCGTTTAAGCCTATACATTATGAACGTTAGTCAGGGTCCCTGCGGGCCTTACCAATTTTTCCGAAGTTTTTATGGAGTTGCATTATACTCCCTCTTTCGGAGAATTATCATTATAGGTGAGATGAAACCTCATTCATTATTTATATGTCCTTGATGTTTGTTTGATTATCTCTGAGTTATTGTTTAGAGATTGTATTCATGTATACTCTCCTCACTCAATTGTTAATAAGCAAAAACAAATCTATGAGGTTTGGAAGACAAATTATGCTCTCATATTTCGTTTACCTACGGACATAAAGGAAAGATAATTACGCATCACAGAAAAATGAAAGTACAATATTCCTACTTTTCGTCTGGCCGAGGTTTTTTTACATTGTGACTAGTATATTGTCATTTTCATGTTGGCTCATTAACATAAATTCTTCCTTGTGTTCTTGATGCAAAACATATCCTGTGTACTAGAATTTTCTTTTTTCATTTTTTCATATCTTCGTAATTTTTTACTCTTAGCTGCCAGATTAAGTTTTCTCCTCGCAATAGCATGTACCATTTTGTCGCCTTGAATTACTCTTTCTCTTCTAATCATATTCTCTGCTTGCCTCTTAGTAATTTCCACTCTTAATTCGTTTCTTTGATAAGCTGTTAATATTGATATTTCTTCTCTTAATTTTTGTAAATCTTTTTTTTCTAATCTAAATTTCCAAGGTGGTTTTCTAATCACTCCTTTTCTTTTTGTCTCTTTAACTACTCCAGTATCCATAATATCTGCTATGGCTCTTCCCGTTGCATAATAGAGTCTATTTAACTCTGTAATGTCACAATCGAGTGGTAATATTCTAGCTAATGCTCTATTGGCTAACCCTACAAAAGCTGGTTATCTTTATAATTATTTATATAATGTAATATAAATAATATATGTATAATATTAATGATACTTATAATATTATTTGATTATATATTTGATTATTATTATATTATTATTATTATTATTATTATTAATATATTATTATATTGATTGAGTATTATTATTAATTATTATTATATTATATATTAATTATTTATTATATTGGTTATTATTATTTATTAAATTACCATTCATAATTATGAGTTTATTGTTTTTATCTTTCTTTGCGTTTCGCCTCAACATGCAAAACCCTAATCAAGATAGAAGAATTCTTCCTTCATACTGTAGAATGGGACAATATATATATTGTATAACATATCAATCTGAGTTTAGTTCGTGCTTGTATAAACTTGTTGCCTCAATTTCTATCCCGGATCTCGGTGATCCTTATCTTCCTACAATAGCGTAACCCACGTTATATTTTAGGAGAAGATCTTGGTATTTAAATCTTCTGCTTACATTTACTAGACTTACATATGGTTGATAGCTTAACACGGAAATTATTAGTTTGGGATGTCTTTTAAGAAATTCAAACCTATGGATTCTTAGTATAGACATTTACTCTTTCTTCACCAAATTCATTGATCTGCTTCCTCTCGATTCTCTTTTTGATCCTTCATCTCTCAATCACGACGTTGTGGCCTATTTAAATGTTAGAGATTGACAAGATTAAATACCATGTGTCATGATCACACGGATATGAATCCACACCCTCGCCTGTCACTCCATGTATATGTGCAATAAATTCTTAGTTTTTTGTAATTTCCATCTGTACTCTTTTTTCTTAACTTCCGGTGTGTTCTTTTTCACATGTTTTTACTCTTATTAGGAAGTATAATGATTCTTTTGATCATCATATGTATAATTTATACAAAAAAGAGTTTATTTTCCCGGGCGGTGCGCGAGTCGAGTGCGGGAGCAGGGGCAAACGGAGTCACCGTACTACATGGATGTTTTTATGTTCGTGTAGATCATGAGAGACTAGTGTTATTTTACTTATTGGGGGACGTTGTGTTAAAGACTAAGTAAAAGGAAACTACCAATTAGATGTACAGATCTCTCTGAGAAATTCCCACTAAATAAATAATTCAAAAGCACAAAGCCTCTACATTGAATTAAATAATTATATAGGACCGGTGAGAAAAGGAAAATCCAAGCAGTCTGTTTTCACCTGAATCAGGTTACCTGTTCCCACATTAAAATGGGAGCACCACTCGGGTGGTGATGCACTTGTTTTAGGTTTGTAAGCATCAAGATATAAGAGAATCTGAGTGAGGAAGATAGAAGAATGATAGAAACTGAATCCTTATACGATCTAGATTCCAATTTAGCCCCGCTGAACTAAAAAAAGACACACCAACATCACATGACAGTCTCATGTAAATGGTACTAGCTCGAAGATTTAATCTATAAATGATTTCTTTCAATATAAATTAGATGGTCGCCGAGGTAGGAAGAACGATAACGAGAGAACTCGTGATAGAATATGTGTTGGCCAGCAATGTTGTGATATACGAAAACCCTATATATCATTGAAAATGTTAAAAAAAATGCCCATTAACGAGAGGAAGAATCTAATTTGATAAGGTTGTGATTAAGTTTCGACAATAAAAAATATAAATAAAGATTAATTCATAATTATAATAATTAATAATAATAATAATAATAATAATAATAATAATAATAATAATAATAATAATAATAATAATAATAATAATAATTAATAATAATAATAATTACTAATAAATCCTTTATTCAGAAAATAAACAATTTTCATTAAGTTTAACATAGTTATAATATTTAATTGTATTATCATAATTAGTAAAAAATGAACAAGAATATAGGGTTAGCCAATAGAGCATTAGCTAGAATATTACCACTCGATTGTGACATTACAGAGTTAAATAGACTCTATTATGCAACGGGAAGAGCCATAGCAGATATTATGGATACTGGAGTAGTTAAAGAGACAGAAAGAAAAGGAGAGATTAGAAAACCACCTTGGAAATTTAGATTAGAAAAAGAGGTCCAAAAAATAAGAGGAGAAATCTCAATATTAACAGCTTATCAAAGAGAGGAAATAAGTGGTATTTTCTAAGGGACAAGCAGAAAATATAATTTGAAGAGAAAGTAATTCAAGGCGACAAAATGGTACATGCCATTGCGAGGAGAATGCTTAATATGTAAGAAAGGCGTGAAAAATGTGGGAACGATCTGAATGCTTTGAAAAAGAAAAATTCAGAACATACTTATCATCAAGACCAAGGAAGATTATATAGAGAACTGAAAAATTGACAACATAATAGTAAAAAACCCACCAAAAAGGAGGAAATAGAGCATTCTGGAGGAATATCTATGAGGACAATAGAGAAGGGACAATATAATATTGGCTCATAGTCAGTAAAAATTTGAGATATAA
>JABUQX010035639.1:25000-45000 GCA_015478945.1 Trachelipus rathkii | reverse complement strand
ATCTACTTTTTCTTCGGTCTCCCAGCCGGTCGATTCCCAGCACCCTCACCACTATATACTAAATCCGCTTAAAAAACCGCCTATCATCCATCCTTTCCATATAACCAAGCCATCTCAATGTACTCTCCTTTTCTCTCATTTACGCCTTTCTTCACACCACACAACTCTCTAATGCGTTCATTCTTCATTTTATCATTAAGTTTCACTACTTTAAATTAACACAGGTAAAAACATACCCTCATGCAAATCCCTAGCGCACTCAAGACTTAGTCCTTTTACATGCACCAAAGATTTAATTGCACGAGCCACCTTCCTACCATTCACAACTTATCTTCTGCTACATTCTGCATCATCCGTTCCCTTTTCATCCAACATATATCCTAAATATTTAAGCAGATACTTGTTCCAGTTGCTCACCATCTAACATGACTTTACACCGCTGACTCTCATTACCATAACCTTACTCTTATCTAAGTTCACTTTCAAACTTCTCCTTTTACACACCCTGCCAAACCCCTCTACAAATCCTCTCAAACTCTCTTCAGATTCTCCACATAAAACCAAATCATCGTGCATACAAACCTGATACCTGAACCTGATCCATTCCATCTCCATCTTCTAAAACACTTCCCCTGCCACCCCACCTTATATTCTTACATAACGTTGTCGATATACAAATTAAATAACCAATGAGACAACATATTTCTGTCTCACTCTGCTATTAATATTAAACCAATCACTTTCGACTCCATTTATTCTTACACACGCTTCACTATCGTCATACATACTTTTGATTCCATTCAGAAGCCTACCACCAACACCATATATCACTAACACCTGCCACAAAGCTTCCCTATCAATCCTGTCATACACCTGTTGGAACCCACTTGCAAGTTTATAAAACCTAAATACAATTTGTTCTCTTCTCCCATTTTGTCAATCATTTGTTTCAATGTAAAAATTGATCCAACACATCTCTCTACCACTTTTAAATCATTTTGTTCTTTCACCAATCAGTCCTTCAGTCGCTCGACGTACCTTTCAACCAAAATATATTCATATTCTTCCCAAAATCTCACTCTCTTCGCTAATTCCCTTACAGTTTCCCTTATCCCCCCTTACCCTTATATAACATGTTACTATTACTGCTCTCCTCCAATCCTCGGAACTATCCCTCCATGAACGTTTTGTTACACAACTTACCAAATCCCACTCAATCACAATCTCACCTTCATTATTGATTATTTCACCAGTATTTCCGTCTATACCTGCAGATTTACCATTCTTTTAACTTCTCACTCACCCATTAACCTACTCCTTACTACTAGCTCATTCCAAAATACCTATTTCTTTCTCTGCACCAATCAAACCACACATTAACTATCACCTCTTCTACTGCCAATGTTATTGCAGATTTTCGAAATTTCCCTCCATACTCTTGTCACATCCATTTCGTCAGTTACGAAAACACCATCTCTATCATATATCCTATGCATTTTTCCCTTACTCTCATTCTTAACTTTCGCCGCCTCTTTCCAAAAATCTTCTTATTCCCTTGTAAGTTCCCCTTCATTCTCCTTCCAAATTGTTCATTTACCTAATTTTTTTCTACCTATGGAACTTTTAATCTTCGATTTTTCCTCCTTATATAATTCCAACATTTTTTTGAGACCCTCATCATTTTAGCTCATTCAACCACGCCTCTTTTTTTTTACTTTTAACCGCTTGCATCACCTCTTTATTCCATCATTCACTGTTGAGATTCTTGCTTCCTACTTAATCACATCTAAATACTTCTCTTGCACTACCAACAAAGGCTTCCTTCATTTGTCTCCAGATTTGTTCAGTTTCATCTTGTTTACACTCAACTGATTTATTTGCAAGCGTTAATTCATAAATACTTTTCTTTATTACCATGTTCGCTTAACTTCTCACTCTTAATTCTTCCCACTTCCTTCCTTACCTCTTTAATCTCTATCCAATCTCCCTGACCAAAAATGCTATGGAGGAGCACTTTTTTCTGAACATTTTAGTGTTACCTTTTTCTTTTTTGGTTAATTTTTTTTTTTGCATATGGATTATACAGTAAGTCCTTTTTCTTAGGACAAAAATGAAAGATATAAAAATATTTATATACAAACATATTTAAAATATGTTTTTAAAAGATATTAGTAATTGATTTTACTAATAAAAGGTTTTTCTTAATACAAGGCCTAACAAACCGATCGTTTGGTCATTCATTTACCTAAGGACAATTCCAAATTTGCTGCCATGGTTACGCTTTAAATATAGTTAGAATGTAATATAATGGAGTGAAAACTCGCGCAACAGAGGAGGTAATGGGTATAGGGACTAGTGAGAAATTTGAATGGTAAATCTGCAGGTATAGATGGAATTACTGGTGAAATTATCAAGATTGGAGGCTAGATTGATTGAGGATGTGAAGTGTTAACAAAGCGTTTATGAAGGGTATAATTTCGAAGGATTGGAGGAGAGCAGTAATAGTAACCTAATATAAGGGTAAGGCGGATAAGGGAAACTGTATGAACTATATGGGAATTGGTTTACTGAGTGTTGTAGGTAAGATATATGCTGGTATTTTGGTTGAAAGAGTGCGTCGAGTGACTGAGGAATTCATTGGCGAAGAACGGTGTATTTAGAAGTGGTAGAGGATGTGTGGATCAAGTTTTTACAATGAAACAAATGATTGAGAAAATGAGAGAGATGAATAATAAATATATTTAGGTTTTATAAACTTGCAAGACAGAATTAATAGGAAGTTATGGCATGTGTTTAGTGATATTATGGTGTTGTGGTAAGCTTCTGAATGGAATCAAAAGATGTATGACAATAGTGAATCATGTGTAAGAACAAATGGAGCGAAAAGTGATTGGCTTAATATTAAAGCGGATTGAGGCAGGAATTTGTTATGTCTCCTTGTCTACTTTATTTTGTATACGGATAGAGTTATGAAAAAATTAGAGATGGGGGTGACAAGGGAAGGTGTTGGATTGATGGAGAATGGAAGAGAGTGGAGGTTGCCCCTGCTTATTTTACTCTGGTGTTATTTGGTTTTTGTGCCTGTACGAATCTGAAGAACGTTTAAGAGGAGGGGGGGGGGGGGTTTGTTAAAGGAGGGTTGAAACAGCAAATGATAATAAGAGTAAGTTGTAGTGAGTGATGAGTCCACGTGTAAAGTTATGTTAAGATATGAGCAAACTGGAGCAAGTTGCCTGAGCTTAAATATTTAGGATATAGTTGTATGAAAAGGCGAAAGGATGATGCAAGCTGTATAGAAAGTTGTGAATCGGTAGTAACGGGGGCTGGTGCAATTAATCTTTGGTGGATGAAATGGCTTAGTCTTGAATGCCGCTTATGGTTAGCATGAGGGTATGTTGTTACCTCCGTTAATGCATAGTAGTGAAACCATGGTCTGGACAAACTTAGGTGAGCGTTAGGTGTGAGAAGAATTGATCAAATAAGGAAGGAAAGCATTAGAGAGTTGTGTGGTATGAATAAGTGCGTAAATGAAAGAATAAACGATAAGTACTATAGTGTAAAAAAGATGATTCGGTGGTTGAGTATAAAGCAGCGTAGAAAGCGATGTATAGTGGCAGTAATGTGCTGGAATCACCGGCTGCGTATACGAAGAGAAAGTTAGATTGAGTCAGTAAAGGAATGAACTGAAGGTGAGAAATATGAGTTTGGCAGAGGAGAGAAGAAAGTAATAATGGATGATTTAGTAAAGCAGATGGGGGTATGATTGTAGACTTTGCCCAGGGAATGAACCCAACATTGACGAGATACCACAGTGAGGGTCAGTCGCAGTCTCGTTAAACCCTAAGGTGGATTTTCTGACTGCGACGAGTTCTCACTTAAGGGTAAAAGGGAGTAAAGGGGGGGGGGGGGGGCTTTCTTTCGACTTTCGTCATCTTGCTTCACTACGTTTTCTGTTTCCGGTGCTTGCGACGCACCTCACCCCCAAGTCTAGGGATACCAGTGATGTGATGATGATGATGATGATGATGCATATATATATAGAGAAATATAGTAATTATATATATATATATATAATTATATATGATATATATATATATATATAATAATATATATTATAATAATATATATATATCATATTATATATTATATATCATTATATATAATATATAAATATAGTATATATAATATATATATATTATATATATATGTAATATTATAATAGTTATAATATATATAGTAATAAATATAATATATATATATATATATTATATATATATATAATATATATATATAATATATATATATGATTATATTAATATATATATTATATATATATATACTTATAATATATATATATTGTGCGTCGGGCAGGATGGCGCTCAGCCTCACCGAGACTCCTAAGCAAGCCTCCGAAGAAACGCCATTATTTTGCACGCTCATTCTCTTCAATAATCCAAAACATCCCTCTATTGAAGTTGGTTTCTCAAAGTCAACTCACCTTACCCCATTCAAAATTGGTACCCCTGGCAGTACGTGACATGTGCCAACTGGGGAAAAAATGGCACAAACCGAAATCAGCAAAAGCCAACCATCAAATCACAGTTCTTTTACTGGCGCATACTCTGTTGGCTCCATCCTGTGACCGCCTGTTTGTATCCTGTTGGCTAGAACCAATCCACTTAAGTTTCACCGTCGTTTCGGTACCAACTGCTCGTACAGAACAAGTGTCGAAGCCTTCTCAGTGACCTTCATGTGTGCACACCTGCTCTCCACCTGACAGCTACTCGCTCTACAACCGACGTTCTCCTTCCAGCATTTTATGGGACCGCTGGCTAGGCGTTTCCCGAAAAAGCAGGTGTTAGGTGCAACTTATTCGCCTTTAGGCTCAAATCCGGTGGTGATAAAAACTATATCGCTTCAGGATATTGATAAGCTGGGAATGGAGACGCAGAGAAGCGACGACATGAAGAGGACCGGTTGCGGGAAGAGAGTCCCTTTGATACCGTAGCATGGCGGAGCAGATGACATCAAGCTCCCGCCTTGATTCTCTGCATAGCCATGTTCCAAAGTTGAAACACGACTCTATACATCGAAAAACGGGCATGGAAACAGGTGTCGTAGAGAGGCTGCAGATGACAGGGGTAGAATGCGGGCGGTACACCGCGTAAGAAGAAGTAGAAGAAGAAGCAGCGGAAGAGGAAACCGAAGAAACCGCAGGGGGGGAAAAAAAAGTATAAGGAGAAGAAAGCGAAGAAGATTTGATATGTAAAAGTAGAAGAAAGGAAAAACTTGCCTGGAGCTGCAGGAGAAGGGAGACATACAGGGCAGAAATAGCAGAATACGGGGCATGGAGTCGAAACGCGCAGAACCACCTATTCCCTCTCTGCTTACTCCAGAGAGGAAAGCTTGGTCCATAGACGCTTAGAAATATCTGAATTGTACTGTAGCGCAGTTTTTGCACAAAAAGTGTGCGATGAAACCTGATTCCCTGAGAGGTGAGAGGACACTCTTAATAATGGGCAGCATCATGCACAGAGATCAAATGACTGTTTCTGATCTTCCTAGTGACGGTGCTACGTAGAAACTCCTCATACTTCGTTCCCGAGTAGGAGCCATGCGAGAGACCAAAAGATCTCGAAAGCAGTGTAGGGAGTGTCAGAGAAAGATAAGGTGGGAATGGAGTCTGATACCCCCCACAATACTTAAAAGACAAGAATATATATATATATTATATATATTATAATATATTATATATATATATATATATATATATTATATAGTATTATATATATATATATATATAATATATATATAATATATATATAGTATATAGTGATTTATATACAAGATATATATCATATATATATTATAATATTATATTATATTATATATATGAGGTAGTTGTAGCAATTGTCATCGATCTTATTTCTTAAACGAAATTCATTACCTTTTCATCATTTGATATTATTTATACAATCCGAGGAAATTGTTATGTTTTTTTTAATCTAAAATAGATTATGGGATACTTAGAGAATTAACCATGTGTTGTAAAAAACTTTCCTTAAATTTTAATCTCCCTGGATATTCGAGATCATCGCGTACATGGTTTCGAAAATATAGTCGACAGAACTTTTTACGTGAAGTGATTAGAAAGGTTGTCCTGTTGTAAATTTATAGTGTTGTGCGAGGATTGACATCATAAAGTGTAATACTAATAATACACTTTTGCTATAGTTGCAAATTGCAAAAAGAACTTGCAAAACAAATTTTTCTTGCCTATCTTGGTAGCCAAGTTTGGGATAGAACTCAAACTCTTAACGTACGTGTAAAATATATCTTCTGGAGTAGACGAGGTATTCTTAAATAGGAAGCTCTACCTGGAGGAGATTTTTTTTCTTCCCTCCGGCCCTAATACTATCTATTAAGGTAAACTTTATTGGCCTTATAGCATTCTATTTACAGCTAGTCCATCTTGCTCCTCGTGCTTGTGGCTCAGTACATTCAGTCCGCCGAAAACGTGCAAGGCTGCTGGAAATATAATTCACCTGTCAGGTGATTTAGGCTGGGCTGACTTGTACTATATATCCGGAGATTGCCATATGAATACGGATCGATTACTCTGTGAAAAACTTTCATGTGGCTTTATCCGATGGAAGAGTCAGTGCCACGAGGTAGGAACTCTTGGGTCACTGCCTCACACCGTATCACCCGATGGGAACTCCTGCACCATTACTCTCGAAAATTGAATGGGGTTGTTGCTCGAGAGGAATTTTTGACATATGACTCCTAAATAAAAAATAACGGCTTGGATTTTATCGTTAACGTAATAAATAATAATACTTACTTGCGTCATGAAACTGGCTCGTGGAAACTGATGCATCAATAGATCTCTTCCTCCATCTGACCAGTTTTTGCGTGATTGTTATAAATATTTTGCCTTAGTTCTTCCAGGTTCCAAAATAGATTGTAAAATCAAAGACTTCCCTTTCGTCGCCTTCCAACCTTACATTCCCCACTTGCCTCATGCCACCTTTTTTGCTCTAATATGGGACACATCGCTTACAATGTCTACCTAAATTTGGATGAACTCTGTAACTGAAGAAAATGGTATAAAAACTACTATATTCTTCCACATATGTCTCTTCTATTTTGTTCATTTATTTAGTATTTAATTGTATTTTGTAACAATGTTTTAGTAGATTTTTTACTTTGCTACTATTGGATATAACTGTCCCAAATTCACTAGTGCATTTTCAAAAGTGCTTCACTTTTTAAAAAACGAGTTCAACTTGCGCACGTGTTAAAAGTCAAATTCATAATAAAAAATGTTAATACTAGTAAGAATGTAAATTGTATATTTCAATTTCATTATTATTTCACTTTTTCTATTCTCTTTACCTTCTACTAATCAATTTACCTACTAAGTTTAAGTAAGTGCTGCGAACTACAGGCAGAGTTACTTATGAGAGCTTATCAAAGGGCATCAATCTTTGAAAAAAACAAAACTAAAGGTAAGGCCATACAGATTACAATTTTCATTAATTTTAAGTTATTATAATGACAAACTCAATATTCTTATGTAAGGTAGCGTTTTTAATCGTCATACTTTTTCATGAATAGAGATTATTACATACCCTATTTGGCCATGTCCCGTTTTTGTCTCAATGACATATGGTCAGCCTATTATTCATGCAGAGAATTATTACAAATCCATGTAATTCATTGCCTCACAATTTACAATAACAGTGCCAACCTGGAAGTACCTTGAAGAATCTAATGGTCAGAAAGGCAGCAGCGGACTATAGACCATTCTGGAAACACAATAACAATATTACGAAGTAATCTTAATTTTTTTTTTCAAGTAGATACGTACGGAATTGTGAATTGGCACGGAAGTAAAGACTTTGAACAGTGAAATGACAATTTATCTTCCTGTTGCCATGGTAACAGTTTGTTTTGATTTTTAGTGGGGTGTTTTGAGACAAGTGAAGTAGTTTTGTTAGATATGATTTTAGCGGTGTTTTCGTAATTTAAGTTTATTGGATGCAATATTATCCTATAGGGTAAGTTTTACCATTTGAAGTAAGGAGATTTTTTCTGATATTCTTAATATAGGGGTGCAGTCAAGTAAGTGATTTTTTTTTAAAATAAAAACGGACAGAAATATTTCTATTGGAGATGTAACACACTTAGACACATGTAATTTCATTCATAAGGAATAATTGAAGTGTAAAAACAGTCTTTTTCTTATAGAATGGGTTTTTATAACATTGACTTCACTTTCTTTAGATGATTTGGTAATTATTTCCAATAACTGCCTCTAAACAGATTTTTATAAAAATCACAGCATAGACTCTAAAAAAATAGTAATGAAGAATAAAAAAAAAATTATTTGTCGGTCTCTTTAGGAAAAAAAGTTACAAACTCTCAAAGTTGTAAAAAACCCTATATGATTTGTTATTAAAAAAAAAACGAAATTTTTTTTTTTTTGAAAATCACAGGATATACTCTAAAAAAATAATAATGAAGAATAGTGAAAACGAAAATCGGCAGTCTCTTTAGGAAAAAAAGTTACAGCCTCTGAAAGTTTAAAATTTCCCATAGACTTTCTTATAATAAAAATTAGTGGGCCTCGTGCTCGTTTTAGGGCCATCCTAGTTTAGGTTATGATAAGATTTGTTAATTCTACATAGATTTTCTCTGTGTACTGTAACTAACAAAAACATCATAACCTAAACAGAAGGGCCTGAAATGAGACCTAACCTGGATCGATCAATATTAGAAAGTGGAGTTTTAGCAACTTTGAAGGCTGTAACTTTTAAAGACCGACAAATAATTTTTTTTTTATTCTTCATTACTATTTTTTTAGAGTCTATGCTGTGATTTTTATAAAAATCTGTTTAGAGGCAGTTATTGGAAATAATTACCGATGATTTTTAAAGGAAGGATAGACTATTCTTTAATAGGCTAACTAGAATCTATTTTTAGTTGATTCATTTCTATAAAGGAAGTCTTGCCTCATTTATTTTACTTATTTGTCTTCTTTATTCTTCATATACCTTTTCAAGTTAGAATTAAGAATAATTGTATATTTCAGCTCAGTCAATCAATACATTGATACCTATTTTTTTGATAATCAACTTTTTTTTTTTTTTACTATTATCCATTTAGCTCTAGGAATACAACCTAGGACCCAGTAACATGTTAAGAAGGTTATGATAAGTTTTGTTAAGTATTGTTAGATTAAAGGGTAATAGTAGTGCAGAGGGACTTCACCCCTGATTTTTATAAAAATCACAGGATATGCTGTAAAAAATAAAATAATGAATAATAAAAAAAACAAATGTGGCAGTCTCTTTAGGAAAAAAAGTTACAGCTTCTCAAATTTGTTAAAACTTCTATAGATTTTTCATTTTTGATCCATTCAGGTTAGGTCTCATTTCAGGCCCTCTAGTTCAGGTTATGATATGTTTTGTTAGATATACACAGAGAAAATATATGTATACTTAACAAATCTTATCATAACCTGAACTCGGATGGCCCTAAAACGAGCATGAGGCCCAATAATTTTTTTTATAAGAAAGCCTATGAGGAAAATTTTAAACTTTGAGAATCTTTAACTTTTTTTCCTTAAGACTTGAATCATTTTGATTTTTTTTTTATGATTCATTATTTTTTTTTTTAGAGTAGCTATATCCTTTGATTTTAATTTTTTTTTATAAGAAAATCCTATGAGAGTTTTAATAACTTTGAGAGGGTTTAACTTTTTTTCCTGAAGAGACTGCCATGTTTATTTTTTTTATTCTTCATTATTATTTTTTTAGAGTATATCCTATGATTTTTATAAAAATTGGGGGTGAAGCCTCTCTGCGCTACTATTATCGATTAAAGATTTAAAATATTCTATCAAATTATACTAAACTAAACTTATCATAATCTTCTTAATACTACTGTGATCCTAGGCCTTAGCCAATCAAAATAATAATATAAGTACATTTTGTTTATATTATCAAATTATTAATAATCATAAAAAAAATATATAAAAATAATAATAATAATGCTATTGATGTATCAACTGATTGAGTGGATATATACAATTACAAAATGAAGTTCACATCTTGTATACATTCATGCAATATAAGTAAAAAAAAAAATAATAATAATTAAAACCTGGCAAGTTATAAATTTGTTCATTTAAAAAAAATATAGATAAAAATGTGTTCTAATTTACAAAAAGAAAAATAAGTATCAAAATATAAAAATATTGTAAAAGTGACAAAATATATAAGTATAATTTGTCAGTATTAATAAATTAAGCAATTGTATCGGGAGGTTGCCATTTTTTATTTTATTATCCGGTGTATATATATATATATATATATATATATATATATATATATATATATATATATATATATATATATATATATATATATATATATATATATATATATATATATATATATATATGCATATTAAAATGTCTATAGATTTATATATATATGTTTATATATATATATATATATAACTAATAATAACTATATATATATATATATATATATATACTTTACTTTACTTGGTATCCCTCACTCCCTTCTTATAAGAAATGGACAATCATGAGATATTGTTCTGCCACAATAGTCTGGACCTAGAAATCTATCAGAAAGATTACGTCAAAGCTATTCTAATGTCCATCAGGTCTAAGCAGTCTAGCAGATGTTTTTATATAATCATTTGTCAGAGAGGAACACCTTTAACTGTAGGGGGAGGGAGCATTAGGAATTTTATATTTATATTCCTGAAGGGAGGGATTGTGCCCAGAGCTTAAACAGGACAGCGTTACTCTGGTTTGCTGTTCGAAAGTTTGTTCTGTGTGAGATATTTCAGGTGGATATGTCTGGAGTATGATATTATTTGAATATTCAGATATTGTTCTTTGGGTTAACTGACTGGTGTGGATGTGTTTAATAATGAGAACCTGAGGGTGGAAGGGTGAGCGTGTTGTACATTGTACATGTTAGTGTAGTACAAAGCTGGTATGATCTTTTTTCTTCTCAGAGCAGGGGTGGTCTTTTTAGAGTGATTTGCTTTAAAATTGGCAGCTCATCATGTCAAGATGGTCACTTATGGGAAGAATTATTTGTTTTATATATATATATATATATATAGTATATATATATATATATATATATATATATATATATATATATATATATATATAAATATATATATATATATAGTTACTCTATATGAAAAATATATATATATATATATATATATATATATATATATATATATATATATATATATATATATATATATATATATATATATATATATATATATATATATATATATAACGTATATATATATATATATCTTTATATATATATATATATATATATATATCAACCATAATATATATATATATATATATAGAGTATTTCATATTTAGATTAGGCTAAGCAAGCCATGTACATTTATTATTATTATATTTTAAATATTAAACAAAAAAATTATCAATAATTGTTTAAAGCAATATGAATGCTACATTTTTGCTACATCATCTTCAATTTTCATTTACCTCTGTGTCTGGTTAAATAAAAACTTAACAGATATTCCCTATTTTCTGATAATAATCAAAATATATTAAAAAAATAATTAGTATAAATTTTTATAAATATTTACATTACTTAAAATCTTTTTAAATTTTTAATTTGATAGTCTTTGTACTTCATTTAATAGTGCAAATTTTATCTTTTTAAAAAATATGAGGAATATTTGAAATGATATACAAAAGCTACATTATATTTATATTTTTAAACTAATTACCTCTATTTTACAATTTTGTAATGATTAAAAAAGTTTTTATATTAAAAAATTTCTCAAATAATAATAATTATAGTAAAAATGATTATATATATATATATATATATATATATATATATATATATATATATATATATATATATATATATATATATATATATATATATATATATATATATATATATATATATATATATATATATATATATATATATATATATATATATATATATATATATATATATATATATATATATATATATATATATATATATAACTTTTTTTTTAGAATATAGATATGAGTTCAGCAAATTCAGGAACTCCTTGGTCATACAATCAAAATGGGTATGTTAATATTTTTTAATATATTTATTCACTTATTAATTATATACCTCTTATTTAGTAAAGATATATCAATACTGTATTATATGCATCATTGTTAATATTGGTGTAATTATGTATTCTTATCATGGCAACAAACTTTATTTTCAAATTCAATTCATGTAATAAAACCAAGAATTTTCATGACCTCCTCACTCACTTGTGAAAGCAATGGGCTTAGATCCAGAATGATTAGTTTTTAGTTGTAATCAGACAGTAAGTAGTCATAGAAGAATATTAAAGACCACACTAAATTTAAAATGAAAAATGAAAAAGTGAAGATTTAAGATTATCATCAGTTATAATTTATAAATAAGGTGTATGTTTTGTATAAAAGGAAGGATATAAGACACCTTTTAATAAACATAGGGCCTATTAGAGACATGTAATAAAAGCAAAATTTTGAAACTAGTGACCATCTTTGAGACAATTTACAATACAGACCAACCTTTCTGTATGCAATTTATCCAACATGATGTTTACTGGTATAAGACAAATACTCATTGTTTGACACTAATATAATTTCATTGGGAATCACTCTGTACAGTAAATCTATGATCTTTTGGGTTGTCAATCAAATCTTTTAAAAATTGCCTTCAGTTGCATGTAATGACAAGCCTGTAAAGGCAAATAAATATAATTATAATATCATTTATTTCATAATTGCATCATGACTCTGAGTCTAATTGTTATTTATATACAGTTATAAAAGACTTAGAAATCCTGCCTCATTCTCACAGGCAATGCAAGACACTTTTCATTGCCATTTTAAATTTTTTTTTACTTAACTCATGCTTTTCTGATATTTGAATAAATAAAATTATACCACTTAAATAATTTCACTTGCAAATTGGGGGAAAATTGTCACAGTTCACCAAACCCCTGTAATTGATTTTCAATATGATTAAAGTAGCCAAAAGATAAGGTGTTTGCTTAAATATAAGAACTATAAAGAGTACGGTACACTTTTGTAAATGGAGAAAAGAAAACTTTGTGCCCTAACTATTCAGTAAAAAATAAATTAATAAATAAAAAAAACAACAAATGTTTCCACAACTATCATTGATCTTTTGCAAATCTCTAGCTTTAGAAGTCTTGTTCTGCATTATAACATTGCTAATATATATATATACCTATATATATATATATATATATATATATATATAATATTATATAATATATATATATATATATATATATATATATATATATATATATATATATATATATATATATATATATATATATATATATATATATATATATATATATATATATATATATATATTTATATATATATATATATATATATATATATATTGTTATATATATATATATATATATATATATATATATATATATATATATATATATATATATATATATATATATATATATATATATATATATATATATAGGCTATTTATAAGTGGTTGACCCAGGAGCAAAATCAATTAATGTGTAATATTATTTAATAATTTTAGGTAAATACATTAAAATTTGGGGTAACTCCTTACCAAATAACTAACCTAACTTAACCTAACCCAACCTAACCAAACTTAACCCAAATTAACCTAACTAATATTAACGGAGTCAACCACTTATAAATGTCCATATATATATATATATATATATATATATATATATATATATATATATATATATATATATATATATATATATATATATATATATATATATATATATATATATATATATATATATAGCTATATATATATATCATATGGAGGATGCTCTGATACTATAGTCCTAAATTTACTTTTTTTATATATCTCAGATTTTGAGTTTAGAGGATGTTTTACAATAGGAATTTTTAAATATAGTTAATATTTTTTTCATACATTTTTAATTAGCATATTTTCTATCTAGAACGATTCCGTCCAGTAATACAGGGAGTGAAGATAAGAATAAAAACGATACCACATTGCCATCAACAGGAATTCCAGGAACAATAGAAGATGACACATTTAAACGAAGACTTAAAATTGAAAAGCAGGTTGGTGGCTTCAATTATCATTTTTAGTATTTTATTAATATTTGCGTAATTTTTTTTTTTTTTTAAATTACTGTGTAGAGCTTCTCAGGTTTAAATCTTCAGCTGAAGAGAATGGTTTTATTTCATTTAATTGGCAAAATTATAACCTATTCTTTTTTTAATATTGTATGAGAATAATTCTTTATAATTCTTATAATATTATTATTAATGCAAAATAGTTATCATATCATTTTCAATATATTTAAAATAAGAAGTATACTACTTAATTTTTTTTCAAATTTTTTCTCTATTTTTAGTTTTTTAGTATTTATTATTATTATTATTATTATTATTATTATTATTATTATTATTATTATTATTATTATTATTATTATTATTATTATTATTATTATTATTATTATTATTATTATTATTATTATTATTATTATTATTATTATTATTATTATTATTATTATTATTATTATTTTTTACAAGTTCTTTCTATTCTTCTAAATAAATCTTTATTTTCAGAAGAAAGTTTATTAAGGACTATTTTAGTATAAAAAGAAGTTAAAGCCTTTAATATTATTTCAATATTTCGCCTGTATAATTCAGGCATGATCACGGTTAACTAACTATTATTTATAATGCAGCTACCAAAAATAAATTTCTAAATATAAAAATCTAAAATTATTTTACATAATTGTGAAGTTCAATATATATTTTATTATTATTATTATTATTATTATTATTATTATTATTGGCCCAAGTCTTTCGCTGGATTCAGATTTTTTTTTTCTTTCATAATTTAAGGTTTGTGTTATTATTGATTGTCATCTTAGGAAAAATCTTTATTTTTAATTGATTTTGTTATTTCAGTGGCCTTGATTTTAATCTGCAAAAAGATTTTTGCTTTCCATTTATTTTTAAGAGCTGATAAAAATTTAGTATTTCATTTATTTTGATAGCTTTTAATTTTAAGAGTGATGTTGAATATACTTATGGGGCATTAGGAAGGTTTCAGACATACTTGTACTTGCAAGTTGAGGCTACTATATATATACTGTAAATTATCCCATAGCTAGTCAGTATTATTGTAATATTTATTGGCATAGAAGATGACACATTTTTATTTATTTATTTATTTATTTATTTTATTTATTATTATTATTATTATTATTATTATTATTATTATTATTATTTATTATTATTATTATTATTATTATTATTATTATTATTATTATTATTATTATTATTATTATTATTATTATTATTATTATTATTATTATTATTATTATTATTATTATTATTATTATTTGGTCTTAACCTTTCTCGGATAGCCTTCTATTTTCCTTACTTAAAAATATATATATATATATATATATATATATATATATATATATATATATATATATATATATATATATATATATATATATATATATATATATATATATATATATATATATATATATATATATATATATATATATATATATATATATATATATATATATATATATATATATATATATATATAAATATATAATATATATATATATATATATATATATATATATATATATATATATATATATATATATATATATATATAAATATATATATATATATATATATATATATATATATATATATATATATTTATATACATAAGAGTGAGTAAAGATATATATATATATATATATATATATATATATATATATATATATATATATATATATATATTTCAAACAACTACAGTAGCATAGAAACCCCCTCTCTTACTAAGTAACTAGCATGGAAGCCTCCAATCATTTTTATTCTTTTATCATTTCATATTATTTAAATAAGTTTGTAGTGGGATAGCAAGTTTTTTTTTTTTTGTCGATTCTCGACCTTTTGTTTCACTTCACAGTCATGTGTTTCTCAAAACAAACCTTTCATGCACCATCTGTAAGCTAGGTAAAAGAAGAGTGATATTTTTGAAGACATTGTAACAGTTTTAATGTTTTTAAACTTAATTATTTTATTTTTCTAATATTTTTTGTTAGATTGTATATGCTTTGTTAAATGTTAACATGGGAGGTAACAAACGACGATTCTTCTTTTAAGTAAGAACTGTTTTAAGTATATATATATATTTTTAATTTTATAGTTCATACCTCATTAGCTTTTTAAAGGAATTGAACTCCGGAACTAAGGCACACAAGCTTGATTTATTATCACATTCGCCCTGCTTCTCTTATTCTTGTACATTTGCACTATATTATTGATCATACAATATGAATATCGGATTGGATGATTAAACATATTTTGTTATAATCTGCAAAATATTAATACAAGGAGTCGGGGTGGGTGGGTGAAGCCTGATTATTTTGTTGCCAATACAAAATATGTGGCAAATAATAATATATATATATATATATATATATATATATATATATATATATATATATATATATATATATATATATAGCCTATATATATATATATATATATATATATATATATATATATAGTATATATATATATATATATATATATATATATATATATATATATATATATATCAGCGTCAACTTGTGGAGGCGCGGGCCCAGAAGAAGCGCCAAAATACTGGGGTCCTTCAGCCATCCGAAAGGGCCCTCTCTGCCAGACGAAATCAACGTCCTGGCACGGCCTCTAGTGTCGGGTCGAGACTCTCTGGGGGTATGCACGGTAAGAATTTAATTTTTAATTTAGTCATTTATATTAAAGGGAATAAGAGTAAATTGATCCCTACACTTTTTTGCTTTTATGAGTGTTAAAGGATTTTTTTTTATGGTTGATATACCATTATTATATTCTTAGCATTTCATTTGTTATCGAAACTAAGATACACTTTTACTTCTGTTTCATTTACTATTTAAACATTATTCTTTCTTACTATATTTTAGATACAATGGGGAAAAAAATATTTTCAAATGTTAACATTATGTATAGTTTACAGCAAAGCGTTGTAGGTGAGAGTGTATGTTATTCAAGTGTTATTTTGAATACAGTGTACTCTGGGATTTTTTACCTATAAATTAGACGACTTACTCGATCTCTTGACAACTGAACCCTGAACCTCTGTGTGACCTATCAAAATTTTAAGACCAATTTGGTCTAAAACAAAATTTAACTGTTTATTTACCCTAAAATGAGTCATTAAGCTTTACTCAAACGATGGGTAAAAGCGAGGACCACTTCGAAATAACTTTTCCGTCAGTAAATGAAATTAATATAAAGGCTTGCAAAGAGGACAATTAAAAGCAATTTATAAATGAATTTATTATGTTATGTACAAATCAGACAGGAAAGTCTGGTTAAATCTGATATTTATGGACTAAAACTTTGAAAAATCTTTACTGAGATCTTGGCAAATTCTTCTAATTGATCTATTTTATTTGAGCGATTAGTAAGATAGTTGGCAGTGTGAAAAAGTGCAATAAAGATACTAAAATACGGATATACGGTTACTGTATTATAATACTAAAATTTGCTAAATTTGATTCTTTGATGACGTTACGAAAAAGATTTGTATATACGTCCGGACTAAAAGTTCTGAGAATATTTGTCGTTCACAAATTGAATTTAGAATTGTTGGTTCTTCGGCCCAGAAAAGGAATTGATGTATTGGCTAATTTGCGACCCCGAAGAAAAACGACGCGAGTTTCGAACCCACGTTAGAATGAGAGTTTTATCCCCAAAATATAATGACGAAGTTGATTTTTCAGACCCGAAAAGAAGTCTGTGAATATGGTAGGATTATTATAACAGGAAGATAATTATTTATAAATATATTATTTTTTTTATTGCAATTATTCTTTTTACGAAAAAAAAATATTTTTTGACATTACATACCCTTTAGTTATACAAACTTCAGGGAGGACTTCTTCTGTTAAATATATTTCTTTATTTTAAATGACGGGAACTAATTCAGGAAAATATCAGAAATTAGTAATATCAGTTTAAAGAGCTTAGCAAAATAAAATAAACCAGAGGGTACCGAAATCCCCTACAGCGTTTGGTTCAATTTCTGGAGGAACACTTGTTATTATCAAGTATTGCGTCTATAAATTTTCAACAATTTTGTTTAAAGAATGAATAATAATAATATAGTTCGCAGCGCAGAGTTCGTTCAATTTCCGGAGGGACACTGGTTACTCTCCTGTGTTTTATTTATATTTGTCAACTATTTTATATAGAGATTTATTGTAATTTTAGCTTCTGAAATTAGTGGTTTAATGGTTAATAGTTAAAAATATTTTTGATTGATGCCTCAGTTCTAATGGGAGTTGAATAACAGTTTAAGGTTTGAAAGAAAGTTTCTTTTTTCATTCTCGATAAAATCTTGGTTCGATTATATTACAAGGAAAATATATTTTATATTATAATTTGTTATATATATATATATATATATATATATATATATATATATATATATATATATATATATATATATATATATATATATATATATATATATATATATATATATATATATATATATATATATATAGTATATATAAAAATATATATATAAATATATATATATATATATATATATATATATATATATATATATATATATAAATAAATAAATAGTGTATATAAAAGATTCCTACAACTTCCTGTAATCATAGAAAATTTGTCATCGAACTTTAAATAATGATGTAGGTAGAATGAAATAGAGCAGACCTTGATCTTTTTTTTTTTTTTGATATGCTGAGATCACCAACATTCAATATGCACCGTTGGTTTTGTGTACAATGTTTTGGAGGTGATCATGCTCTTGCCTTGTATAACATTGCATTAGCGCTTAGGTTTTCAAACGCAGAAGTGATTTTTATTCTCAAATCTGAGAAGTGAACAACACGATCCTTCACGAAACCTTCCACACTGCCACACACCAAAAAAAAAAGAAAAAGAAAGAAAAAGTACTTTAAACGTTGCCTTGTTACCTTCCGTAGCTAAGCTATTATTCACAATCCGATATACATAACAACTGCAAATACTAATTATATTGGAAACAATCATAAAGATTATTATAAAGTTAGATAATTATTAAACTAATTGTAAAAATAATCTTAAATTAATAATAATAATAATAATAATAATAATAATAATAATAATAATAATAATAATAATAATAATAATAATAATAATAATAATAATAATAATAATAATAATAGTTAATAATAACAGCAATAACAACAATAATATAATTTTATAATAAATAAACTAGCAGAAATGTTGTCCAAATTTAAAGATGGCCGTTGTTCGTTAATCTACAACAATTTGCTGATTAAAACCATTTATTTCTCTATCGTTGTCTTGTTCGAAAATTTTAAAATCGTCCATTTGAGTTTTACATTTGACCGAATGGTTCCTTATGAATTAAAATAAAATTCTTTTTTGATAAGTTCTGTATCTCACTGACTATCAATGCGGACTTTATTCATATGCTCAGCAGGGCCCATGTATGTTTCTAAAGGGCATTTAGGACAAGAATAAAAAATACATAACTGCAGCACATATCTATTTAGGAATTTCATCTTTAAAACGGAAGAGCAAAGTTATAGTCTTGGATTTTTTAAAAATGAGATTTAAAATAATACAGTTGTAGAACTTGAAAAAATGATATATTGTCACCCATAAAGGATAAATACCTTGTGAGTTTGGGTATCAAGGAGGGAAAGGGAGCTTACCCTTGGAATGAAAATCTCATTTAAAAATTGTTTACTTAAAAAAAAAATAATAACTGGAGAGA